>JAHZNB010001056.1:0-20060 GCA_027744295.1 Callyntrura guangdongensis
CTACGTAATTTCCTCATGGCTTTGACATGACTAGTTATATAAGGTTTTAAACTGATTGTCAGATACACCTTTCAGAGGGAAGCGAATCGGCCTTCCTGGGGGCCCTTTTGAGCTTTTGACCCAGGGAGCGCGATCGGACCCATGCTCATAGACTGACAAGAGAACAGTTTTCTGAGCAAGAGATGTCGTTTCGATATAAGTGGATTTTCTTCTTTTACCCATATAAAATTAGACAATTTTTATATATATACGTAATATATGCAGAACTTTTGTTAAAATATACATTTGTATGCTATAGTCATGTGTATTTACACAATATGCAAAATATAACATACATTTTAGTGTAGTGTAAGTGTTCCTTTCGTCCACATACTGAAACTCAGAGTAATCCGGAAAACTATATAGAATATGCAATTTCGCTCGAATTATTAGGTATCGCAGTCATGACATGCCTTATTGATTAGGCATTTTAGCCTGAAACCGTCTCGAACATGGTCCTGGCATATGCGCTTCTCTTCCAAAACTACAGGAGTGACAAAAACTGATATTTTTATTCGGTCCTGGATGCACAATTACTATGAATTCGTGTATTTATGCAGTATAATATATAATCGTCTAATCTACGTAACTGATTTCTTAGCCAACTTTTCAGCCTGAGGTGGAAATGTAGAAGCATGTGAATTATACATGCTACATACATCCACACAATACTGAAGCACCATACTTCCACATTCACACTCACACCTCTGTGGTGTAGTGTTACAGGAATTTAGTACAGGTATGGTACAAATGTGGAAGTATGGGAATACTGAAGCGCGATACTTCCATAACTAAAAGACTATACTTCCACACAATATTGAAGCACCCTACTTCCACACAATATTGAAGCACCCTACTTCCACACAATATTGAAGCACCCTACTTCCACACAATACTGAAGCTAACTAACTTTGGCTCTTTTTCAAAAAGTTTTTCAGGCTTTCTTTTGATTTTAATTAAGCGAGAATGGCCTTTTGCTAGAGAATAAATGCTTTTGCATTTAACGGGCATTCCTAGTAAACTATAAAGAATACGTTTAAAGTAGCATTATGGGGTGTTTTCACAGCACATAATTATGCAATAGTTTACAACAATTTACAAACAAGGAGTGTCTGTGTGTATGTCATGTGACGTAGGGTACTCCGATTCCGATCAGGAGTGAAAATTTCGTCCATTGTATATTGTATTTTCTCCATTAAATTATCTAGGCTACGTTTTGCACCTTTGTTGTGGATCGACCTTGTAAACTTCTTGTGAGTCAATTTGAGGAGACATGGTATTTGATGGTATATGCGCCATTTGTTGGTACAACTGGTGACTGGGGATAGTACTGATTAGTTCGTTTGGTGAAAATGGGTTACATCAGAATGATAACAAGTGTAATTTATCAGTAAATAAATTTGTATTTTAAAACTCAACATTGCTAAAGTAAATTAATCTTCACAGTTTACAATTTGTTATTGATTAGTTCGTTTGGTGAAAATGGGTTACATCAGAATGATAACAAGTGTAATTTATCAGTAAATAAATTTGTATTTTAAAACTCAACATTGCTAAAGTAAATTAATCTTCACATTTTACAATTTGTTATTGCCATGTTCCGTGATATTGAAGTTGGCAGTTGATGCAGAATAAACATCTGCATGTGTTTTATATGTTCATAAGTTTTACGAACATGCAAAAGCATTTAGCATATGCGCATTTGTATTTTGCACATAACCTACGTCAACATGTTGTTCATATATTGAAAATTGATGATTAAATGAAAGCTTATTGCACATCATTCAGACGTGGGCTAGTTTATTGGCGTAGTTATTGACTTGTGTACCCAATAACTAAAAACTCAGTCAACAGAAATGTGTATCTTTCATTCGATACTCCTGATAATAAAGTTGTCCTTTGACACATGATTTAATGTTGTCTGTGGTTAGGAATGCTGGTAAAACGAGTGAAATGAGCCGACAAGACATAGGGCCCCAATTGTTGTTGTATGTATGTGCTAATGATGTAGTTATTAAAAGATTGAAGTAACGAAATTATTTATTTTGCTGACGAGATACGTACTTACGTTTGCTGTATTACATTTAGCGTATTAATTTTAATTAATTAATTGTGTCAGCAGTGACACAAAAATTTCTCATCTCATCATTATGCGTATATATGTCAAAGTCACGCGATAGCTAATATGTAAGCCAAAATGTTCGTAAAAGTTAGTATAATCATTTCTGTCTTTTACATGCCGTTTTCAGCATCAGCGTTGCAAATTTTGGGCCACTTTCTTTGATCTTTTTAAAATTGTTCGACCGAAGCAGTTAAATTGTGAAAATCCTACACGTAAAGAGTAAAGACTGATATTGCAATTACCATTTAAACATTTTAAACGGACACAACAAAGTTCACAATACAATACAAATAATCCCGCAATCATCCACAATACAATAAACCCGCCCTAATTAGCGGATATAGCGATGTAACTGAAAACTTCGTTCACAGTAATCACAGTATACACTATAGACATATTGACATTATCAGTATTGATTTATTGAATTGAAGTGTAGACTTAAACGCTTTTAGTCCCAACAAAGTTTTACTTACATTTCGGTATTCAAATACAAAATATCACAATTTCAAGTTAAAACCGGTGTAGCAAAAGAAAGTAAATGTTGTTAGACGCCATTTTTTAGAAAAATGTTGTTGCAAACTCAAGTTTCAATTCCGGTCGGTCTCTAAAATTATTGATTCAGCACATTTTGGCTTCGACAGTACATATGTGTTAAATTTGAGCCAAATTTACTAGTTATTTTTTTTACCCCTTTACGAAAATCACATTCCACATAGCCATCCCATATAACTACGCAGGCTTGTACCATATTTCGCATATTTGCACACTTGGCTGCCTGAGCTACTCTAGAAATTACGTTTTTCCAGCAATCATAATTTTTCTGAAACTTTAGCAATCTCATTTTCCCACTTGAATTAATTTTTACTGGTATGTAACAAGATAATGACCGATATACTATCTGCAATCCTATAAGCATTTTCTACGGATTGGGTTGTTACTGCCGAAAAAACGCAGTAAAAGTAGATAATTATGCAACTGTCAAAAGAGACTCGAAAGAGATTCGATCTTCTGTATACGTGACTATTTAAAGTTATATTTTACATTTAAATATGGTATTGTTATAATATTATTTTATTAAAATCAATGATACTATAAATGAAACAATATTTTAACACTATGCATCATTCGATTGGTAGGTCATACAAATAGTGTAATTCAAAATAATGATATCTTGAGCTTACCACTTCATCAAACAACGTTACCTTTGTCTTCCATGTGTCCTCTGTTTGTTTGCAAAATAAAAACATTTGTCAACAATGAATACCGAGCATCTTCGTGTACACAACAACACTGCAGAGGACTTTTTGTTATCATAGAGGATGTACATACACATAATGAGCATTAAAACTTAAATTTATTGACGATACTATGGTCTATGTAAACCACACCCTACCCGGTTTCCTTCGTGGGCCCACTCTAGATTTATTTATTTTTTGATAAAATAGCCATATAACACGTTGAATGGTTTATATTATTAGTCACAGTATTTGAGTTTGTGGGTTGTAGTGCAGCAGAAAAAATAATGTTTTGGCATAAAAAACGTGACAGTTGGCTGGAAATAGTTATTATTGTGTTATGGGTGCCTACCAACCAGCATTTCCAAAAAATAACAGTTTCTATTCAGACTGTTTTATGGAGTTTTTAACAACAGTCCTGCCACATAAAATATAGTAAGCTTGCCACTACCCTAATGTATCTGTGTGCCCAATTTGAGCGAAATCGGCTAATGTAGCCAGGAGTGTGATGATGATAGGCCAACAGACGGACAAACACATTAAAATCATTACCAGCCAAAAAAGATTTTCAGGTAAGTAATAATTATGTTATCTAATGTATTAATTAATCATAATACCATGTCGATGATTTCTACATGACTTCCATACCTCAGCTTTGGAAATTATACTTCTCTCGGCTTTGACTACATTTACGATATAACCCGAGTCAGATTATGGCATTAGTTTAAACCGTATTTTGAAAATTTACATGATTTGAATAAAATCAAATTTGATTTCAAATAGAATCAAATTTGAATACAGTGGTAGTAAACTGCATTGTTTGATTATGTGCAAAGTCTAAGGAATATTTTAATCGTAATCTTTCCAAAAACTCCATCACTTCCCAAACTATGCGAATTAAACGACATTAGCAGACGAAAAGTTGGGACCTTCGCATATTAAGAGCTCTCAGAGTAAGCAGAATCCAATGATTTGTATCGACCATTAAAAATCAAAACCGGTTTTCATTCAAGAAATATTTAGTTTGTAATCGGACGACAGATCGACCTGGAGACCGACAGGTGCTACATTCGCACATTGAAGTCAGTTTTTAGCTATATAGATGTATACCATATATCTCAAGTATAAGTAAGTACACCTAGTATATTACTTTGTATTTTCTCCTGAATAGTGTATTGAAGAACATGTCTTCTAATCTGTTAACATTCATCTAACCCCTCGAGTTAAAAGCTAGAAGTTCAACAATACTTCATGTGTATTTGAGATGTCATGTAATCTAGATTATAAATTTTTATTGATTTTGTAATTTATGCTTAATCTGTAGGATAAAAATAAGACTATTTTTAAATCACTGAAATATTCTTTGGTGGCATGGTATTTCCTTTTCAGGACATTTTCTCTTTTCGTTCCGTTTCATTCTTTTATTTATGGATTTTAAATATTCTACCCAAATAGGATTACATATTGATATAGTAATACATATAATAATTATACACCAATCACTTTAAGGATTTCCATAATCTATAAATAATTCCATAAATAATTTATTCATTTTGATTTTTACAAATTAGTATAGTTGTTTATTAAGGATTTCCATAATCTATAAATAATTCCATAAATAATTTATTCATTTTAATTTTTACAAATTAGTATAGTTGTTTTTCATTATGCAGTCAATTCATCTATTGTCCAACTTGTTTAAATTTTAACAAGAAGATTGTTGATTGTTTTGCATTCTTCTGCACTGTCGTCAACGTTGCTGCGTATCAGCTCATTGCACTTACTTCCCGGGAAACCATCATTACTGGAAATACTGACATGACGATATTATATTGATATTTTATATTGATAGTGTAATTCCCATGCAATTTCTATGTAACAATTTATGCTATAATCTGTAACCCTAACCAAATATGGATTTTCTGTGATGTTTTAACTCCTTTTTCATTTGCTCCTGAAGAGGACTTTTGAAAAGGTCATAACGTAGAGCTATTAAAAATTTATTTTATTCATTCGCGGTTTCCTTGTCATTTCATTGCTAAGATGTTTTAACTGTTCTCACCAAAAATCTGCAATAAAGTCCATACACACATACATTTTTACACTAAATATTAGCACTTACTTACTCATTATTATATGGATATAAATATTTCGATTTTTTGTTGTTTTTGTTTGTAGTCTCTATTTAATAATATGTATTATTACTGTTTTTGTCACGGAAACAAATGTGATGTCACAATTTCACATGCGTTGCTTTATGCAATAACAGACTTTGTACCTTACCTTAGCTAGGGAATGAACCTATTGTTCCATTATTCCTATGGTTACCATTGAGAAGACCGCTGTTTTGGGCTATTTATAATGATGGACTCGTTTCTTCAACTGCCGAAACGGCTCTTTCTCTATCAAATACCAATACCAACATATTTTTATCATGTCAGTGTGTTAGCAAAAGGTGCTGATGGAGATTTCGGGGGCTGACAATACTTAAAATATATGCCGAATTGACTCGTTTTGAGTTTAACTCAGGAAGGCTAGAGGAAACAGTATGCAATTCTTTCCTTTCTTGGACGGACTTGTCTGTGCTATTGAAAATCGTAGGATGTTTCAGTTGTCTCCACTCTCTGTAGTTACTTGGTCTCAGCAAAGGTTAATCGTTTTTACTGCACACCTATTTTTCTCAGTTGCGTCTCAAGTTTTCACAACAGATTTTATTCATGAAATTATCAAAATGTAACATATGGCCAAGTTATTATGGTTTTATCGGTAATCTGTAAATACTCTGTTTGCAAGGCAAGAAGCACATTAAGTAAACAAATGTGCTGTGCTATATATACCCAGCGCAGCATCACATAAAACTTGTGAACGAATTTTGTTGGTAGAGGCCAAATAAATCGGTTGTGTATTATTCCTTTCTTTCTGGCCACGTCACACATTAAATATTCCTTCTTTAAATGTTTGTCTTTCAGTTCTGTATGATAATAGTTTTGACTCTCATGCGTGTGACAAATAACACCAGTGTTCGTCATTTTCCACGTCACGCACATGTTGTGGATGTAGGTTGCTTCGTACCCAATGCCCTTTCAAGTTTATACAAATAAAAATCCCTTCTCCTGTTGAATATATATAACTTTTCTACCAAACAGCGTGTAATAGAAAATGCGTATACACCGTATATTTATGGTTGTTAGGGTTCAGATGAATCAGGGTACGAATCCATTAACTTATGGGCTCGTCCGATAGCAATATTGAATGTAAATAGAATTGACTCTTCCTCTTCACTGGCGATTCCAAAACATTGAAAGTAAGTGAAGAGAAAATTGATGCTGAATAAACACCTAGGATTTTTAGAGTATAAGTACATGACCCGTGAATTGAATACTCGTTCGGTGTATCTATAAAATTGTGTGATTTGATCATTGATAATAATGTCACATTCAATACAGTATGTCATCAAAACAAGTATCATCATATTCACACTTGCAAAATATATTGTTTTAAAATCGTAATTGAGGCAAAGAGATCGTTGTTAATCGTCAATGCATTTGGTCCCAATGACATTTTGTGATAAAAATAGAGGTTAACAACCTAGTATGTCAGTTATGCTTTTGAAGTACCAAATAATCATTTATATTTGGCTGTGGTAATAATTAAATTACTGTACAACAGACATGTTAGTTTCGTATATTACATACACTAATACTGAGCGTAGCCAAAGCCAATCGCCCGCGAGTGGTGAAATAAAGAGTCCATCAGCGACCAGGAAACCAGGGGTGAGTATTAGTCAACGAGTAGTCTTGAGGTGCAGTGTTCGGGTCTGATAGGATTATAACTGTGAACGCTTAACTTGGTTGAAATGAAAATTTTTCGTATTTGCTGGACACTTCAACTGGAATAGTTGTTGCTCAACTTATGAAGAGGTACAGTTGTGCGTCAGTGGTGCGTCAGTGGTAGTTGTTTAAATGCAAACGGAAAGCCGGGGGTATCAAAGGGCTGTTAAAAAGTCTCATTGGTTTTGCATAAGATGAGTTCTGCACGTATTTTGATAGGAGTGCAGAGTAGAGTGCCGAGCGGGAGAGATAGCGTAAGAAGTTACATAAGTGATTAATTTAATCATTCTTATATAATAAAAATAATTAGCCACTTACCATTATTCATTAAACATTAAATACTTCAGTGACAGTCAAACAAACGTAGCTTGGACATACTTTACAGAATCAATCAAAAATGTACTTCACGAACCGATGTCGTGCCTGTGAATCCAGATAACAGAATTGACAAAGTTGTGACTTGTGACAATTTTGCCTAATAGCATTTGCTTACGTAAATCATTTATTTGGATCGTCAAAGTAGAATGTGAGGTGAGCCCTTTACAAGGGACTGGGTGTGCAGTTATTGAACTTGACCATCAAATACATAGCTTCACTTTCTTGAACGAAACTTTTTTCACTGCAAAAAGGGTGGCTAGTATGTCGTTTCTGGCGCTGTTACATAATGAACAGCCCCTTGCATATGGAAAGGAGCATAGAGAATTTGTTTTGCATCACATCACATCACATGCAGTGTGTTATTTTCCAAGGCTACATTTTCCAAGTTTCAAGAAGAACTTTTTGTAAATAAATTCTTCTTAGAAAAGTGTACTGATGTAATCGCTTGTTTCTTCCTGTATAGTCAATCCGCATACGTTCTTAGGGTGGTATACAAAATTCGTGGTTAAACCTCAAAACTGGATTTCGCCATTTACCTTAACATGGTGGTAATCCAGGGTTCCTGGCTAAAAACTGAATTGTAAACCACCCTAACCGTAATAGAACAATAGGATGTTAGACTATCAAATCATATCTAATCTAAAGATCCGTGCAAATGACGCATGTCTTTGGGTTTTAATATATTGGCTTATATAGTTACAATTGAACATCATGATGAGTATGAATTCGTAATCATGAATGAGTCATAATGTACTATCCTCTGTTCCAAAGTACTATTTTCAGTTTAGCATAGCAAGTAAAACCTATGAGAGTTGTGCAATATAAAAGATTAGACAAAAATGCACGTGTTAGATTTCCAGAAACATTTTGACGTCTTTTCGTGTGCTTTTTCCAATGACGATATACATCGAAAAGTCAAAGTAAAATTTGTTGAGGTAGGGTATGTATAATATATGTTCTATAAGTAAATTCCAGAGCAGTAATGGTATTACGAGAAAATTCGATGTCAAAAATATCTGGATATCTTATAGAAAGGGTTGATAGTTGATGTAGACTACGGTGGCAATCTTTTACTGTAGATGACCACTATGTGAGTGTCGAGTATATTTATATTCTGCACACTGATAACTACGGTAGCACTGGTGGGTGCTGATGAAGATGGGTTGGCATTTCTCTGTGATAGAAAAGGAGCCATACTCACATTTTTTCGCACTTGAATTAAAATGTAATATCCTCATATTACAGAAGATATTATTATTTAGTTGGACATTATATGTATATATATGTATAATGATGCATTGTACCTTGTACCTATATAAACTTTTGCAAACCTGGCCTGCCATAACAAATCAAGCATAGTTAGCAATGTTTTCCCATCACACAATCACTGTGTTGGACTATTAAATGTGCAAATACTTTGCGTAACAACTGGAATTGCTCTTGTTACAAATATTGAAGAGACAAAGTAGTATTTGCATTTGTACTTCAGGAAATCCATTGAACACGAGACCATTTTAATTTCAGTAGCTTTGATATATGTACATCTAAAGTTACTTGGCACTTTGGCCCCATATGCATAAAATATACAAGTATTGGCAAAAATAAAGATGTGATGGTTGTACTGTCTGTCATCAGAATATTAACTTATTTATTTGGCCAATATCCCTAGCCACATCATTGCAGTTTCACCATCAGAATCACGCTACACTACAGACTTGACATACGAACACGCTTCCAACAATTTTTTGCCAATTCTGCAGGGACACTGAACGGACGTTCATGCAAAAACTGCAGTCTAAAGAGAAAGTAGTCGGATTTTATTGCAAAATGGGCCTTGAAATTAGTCTATTTATTCTATTTTTAATCATTTTTATAGTGTACCTGGTATATCAGAGGATTAATACATTTCAAGTTTTCACCAGACTTGGAATTCCAGGTCCTCCTCCAAACATTATTATGGGGAACATGAACGAACTGATGGGGAAAGGGAAAGTTGTTACCGAAGTAATGACAGACTGGGACTCGAAATTTGGTCCGTTCTACGGCTACTTTCGGGGAACACGAGCTACCCTTGTAGTACGGGATGGGGAAGTAATTAAAGATATTTTGGTGAGGAGCTCGGGCGATTTCATCAACAGACCTCACATGGTTATCAACGTTCCTCCCATTCAGGACACCGTCGTTGGTCTGCGCAGCCAGCGCTGGAAACAAGTTAGATACACCTTGAGTCCCGCGTTTTCAAGTGCAAAAATTAAACATATGTTTCCTTTAATGGCAAACTGTGTTGAAACAACCATCACCATTTTAAAGGAAAAGTATCAAAACCTAAACAGTGAGGAGCAGATTATAGATGCCTACAGGATGTTCCAACGACTGGCATGTGACGTAATTTGTGCCTGTGCACTTGCCATGAAAGTAAACTCACAACGGAATACCAATGATCGATTTTATCTAGCTGTCACCGGATTTCTGGACAATGCGATGGGGTCTTTTGTGAAAACTGCCTTGTGCTTTCCTCTGTTGGCGTCGCTAATGGAAAAGGCTTTGATTACTTTTGGATACTCCAACGAAATGACCGATATGATTGTGTCAAGCGTAAGAAGGGAACTAAAGACTAGAAGGGACATGGAAGAGGTCAATGGAAATAACAAACCTGAAAATTGTCCTCCTCAAGACGTGTTGCAGTTAATGATGAAATCTCAAGCGGACGGTTTAGCGCTCACTGATGATGAAATCGTTGCAAACGCTTGGGTTTTCATTTTGGGTGGGTTCGAAACAACAGCTGCTTCTTTAAGTTACACGTGTCATCTCCTTAGTTTACACCAAGATGTTCAAGAGAATTTGTTTCAGGAATTACAGGCGGCGTTTGGGGTAAGAAACTTCTTCTCATTTGATTACATCTCATCTCACTTATACAAGCATTGGTATGCCAAAATTATAATTCAGTAAGTTCAATATTGTCATCAATTATTGACAAAATAACCCATGTACATACTTCAGAGGTCCTAATGAATGAAGAGTTGTTTGTTGAATACAGAATTAACATATTTTATTTAAAAAATGCCAAAAATTATCAAAGTGCTTTTCTTTCCTGTATAGCCCAATGACACGCCCTGTTATAGTAAAATCAGTGAGCTGACATATCTTGATCAAGTGATTTGTGAGTCGTTAAGGTTGTATCCACCTGTTGTGAGCTTTGTTATAAGAGGATTGGAGAAAGACAGTTGGATAGCAAATTTTTATGTGCCGAAGCATGTGGGTATTCAAATTCCAGTTTGGCAAATTCACCACGATCCTGACATATGGCCGGAACCATACTCTTTTGATCCTTCAAGGTTTGACAACAATGCAAAGAAAATATATGCCAACAATATGCAGTGGATTCCATTTGGGAGTGGGCCGAGAAGTTGCATTGGGGCTCGTTTTGCTCTATTGAACATGAAATTCACCCTGTGTACGATTTTAAGAAAATTCAAGTAAGTCTGCACCCGTTATATTTTGCTTTTCTTAACTTATATATGGTACAAATTAACTGGTATTCATTAACTTTTTTTTAATTCTACGCATCAATTAACAGAGTAGAGCCTGCTTCCTTGTATGTACCATATAAACTGAAGTTGAGGGTCCCATCGGTGACGATTGTCCCAGACGGAGGAATACCACTACGATTTATACCCCGAGAGGAATGAATACTAGTTTCAAATATTTAATAGTATCTTTAAAAGTAGCTTTTAAATTACGTACAGTTATTAAATTCTTAAATTACATTATCATCAAGACAGTAAGAAATTGACTCCATACATATCCGATAGAGTAAATATTTAGAATCAAGGCACATTACTTTCACTCTTGTCTTAAGTTGAATCTTCGTATAGTTAATATTGCTCATGTTCACCTAGATTAATATGGTTTGATGTAATTTGTCAAATTACCAACTCGAACGTAACTGGTAACTGTATACTAACGATAAGTATCAAACACATCAAACCATTTACCATTATTATTTAGTTATACTAATAATTATCCTCAAAGCTTTAATAACTACAAAATAATCGGGACTTGATCCAGTTGTAACAAACTTTAAAATAGTTGTGTGGTTGTAATGTTAAAACATTGACCGGTGTTTAGAAAAAAAAGTATGCAATTAGCAACAACGCCAAGATATAACGTATGCTTGTAAAAATAAAAACGAAGACTTTATCGCCCGTTCCTTTCGCACACAGTGCTTTTACACCCATTTAACCGTTGCAAATTTTAAGCTGCAGATATTTGTGAGAAATAATTGGAACAAATCATCATATTTGGGAGATGGGGGAAATATGGTAGCTATCTGTCGTCTGGTGGTGGAATGGAGATACATAGTTAGAATATATCTCAATTGATGTGGTGAATTGCTGTTTTCGGTGGAAAGTTGTTCGATGGTTAAGAAGGCCGGCTTGGTTCCCTCCCTCCACTGTTGACAATCCATGGAAACCAAAAGCCAAACATTATGTGTAAACAATATTGGCCTTTTCCTGATCCAGTGCCAGTGAGTGAAGAACATTGTACATCTACCATTTGCACATGTGTTAAAGCCAGAAGTTGAGTCAGCAAAACAATATCTGCCGTTCGCCTTGTCACGAATTTTATTTCACCATTAATTTTAAAATTACAGTATACACCATTATAAGCATCAAAGTCAAGTTAAGCTCATCTAGCTTCTTTGAAATGAAGCTTAAATTTGGAATGGCTGGTCCAAGCGGGGTGAGTTGAAATTTTTATCATGGAAGACATGAAAATTATGATAGATTGTGTACAGTGTGAGGGTTTGTTGTTTGCCCGTTCGTCTTCTTCAAATATAAAATTAATCTCAACTTAGTACTTCAATGGAATTGATTATTAGATAATTTAAACCGTATAAATATTTGACCATGATTGACATACGCATCACGTAGCAGCAATAGTATACTGAAAGCAATGAGGCACATTACAAAACACAAAATATCCAGTTTAAGTACTGGACTCTGTCTACTTACGTGTTGTCTGTCACTACTTGTCACTTCCGTGCTGAAGGACCACCCATCTCTAACTCTATTGGTAGTTTCAGTAACTAAGCTATTAAAAAGAGGCATTAATAAAGAATGAAGGTGCGAAAATAATACAACAAGCATCATGCATGAGGTGGGTACATGTATTGGGAGTGCTGGTCAATCAGAGATACATCTCATATCGTCCACAAAGCAAATAGATACCATACAAACTAATATACTAATATATTATTTTAAAGTTTTTACTTTTCGGGTCACTTGCAATCAAATCAGAATTTTGTGACATGACAGATCGCAACTCGTACCGTTTTTTATCATTATTAACATGAGGACCATAAATTCCTGATATGATGATGACAAGGGGAGAAGCAGCCCATGTCCAAGCCCATTTCAGTCCAAAAAGAGATGTGAATGAACGTGTTCTTTTCACATACAACATAAAAACATTCGTCGCTTTTCCAATCTCTTCTCTAGTAGTTCTGATGAATGACTAGTGTCATTAGTCATTATATAGTATTCAATAAAGATTAGGGTAGAAAATAGTTATTGACATCAAATTCATATAGCATTTTTTGTATTGGCTTGCCGAGTGACGATAAAATGCTGATATTGAGATGATTTAACATCTGATGTTTAGCTGTTGTGTATATTTTATATCTGGATAATGTTAAGTAAAATGGCAACGGAAATGTGCTTCTCAGACAGACTGATGCTGGATAGACTGAAGAAAGTATTGCGACATGATGATAGCACAAAATATATAAAGTGCATTCACCAGACGAAATAAAAAGACGTTTTTAAGAATGATTGTACATAACATGGTATAATATGTAATGTATGTTCTCCCTTTTTAGGCAGGGAAAACCTTAATCGCGAATATATTGGGGAATGAAATGAACATGGACAACTCTATTGGTCGACCCCCTTACCGACCCACGAACTCAGTACGGATTGTGGAATTTTCTATTCCTAGTGTAGATATTCGAAAATACACAGCTGAGGTTGATTGCCAACTTTGGGAAATTGGTGGTAACCCGAGGTAAAACACGACGTTTTATTCTATGATGTTGATGTACCGTATGATAAGTACTAATGTACGATCAAGTAATTATGGAATGTTTAAAGGTTGAAAAGCATATGGCCTGGAGTACAATCTAATTTGGATGGAATTATTCTTGTCTATGATACCAACAACGAGCTTCACGTCCGAGACATGTCGGCCCTTCATATGCACTTTGTTACCCATTCTAATCTGAACCCTGCGCAGTGCCTCATCATTGGAAATCAATTCCGAGGGAACCGCGAGATTGGCCCGGCAAAAATTGTTGGTGTAGGGCCAAGGGTTCGTAGTTTCGTTGTTAATGTAGACGATGACCCTAACTATCTGAGGGACGAATTTAAGCATTTCCTCACGGGCGTAGCTCAGTTTATCCTCGACCAAGAAAAAAATCCTAACAGTTCATTTATGGCGTAATTTACATATTTTTGATGAGCATCACTCCTTTTTTCTCCGAATTTTCAAAGCACCATCCTTCTCATCATTTATCCTTCTTACGTTTAAAATCCCACGACTAATACAGCAGTAAAGATAGCAGAGAAGGAGCAGGAGATGCATCTACAACGATGATGGTGAAACCAACACAATATTTCGAGCAGCCCAATGCACATGTACAAGTTAGCCGGTCCACAAATCAGGCTGTGTATTACCAGCCTTATACCGAGTTTCATAATGCTCGAAACAGTAACAAAATTCGAAGGAGTTCTACGAATGGCGATGTTGGTGAAGAGGAGAAGATTGATACTACCGAGTTCTTAAATTGCCGTCCCACCGATAATGATGTTGCTGGCTTCAGGAACAACGTTGCCAAGGATGAATTCAGCATTCATAGAAAATCACGAAAAAACTGACATCGGGGTATAAAAATGTGGTGGGCCAAGTCAGATACACTGTGTGAATCAGTGACGTTTTCATTTATTACATCACCAATATCAATTTGGGATGAAAATCGATCCCACCCCACTATGTTAGTATTCTATTAATATGATTATTTTCTTCCTACTCGCATGTTAGACCAAACCGTGTAACCTCGAAAGTTTCTTGAGAGAGAAAATTATTATACGTGTACAAAAAAGAATAATAATAATTGACGTTTATTCCAGTTACTATAAAGTACTAGCAGTTTTGCTTTATTGGCATTCGTTTTGTCTACCTTATCCTCACCGTTGCAGTCTGAATCTCAAGAAAAAATTTCAGAAAAGCCTGTTTAAGGAAAAACGAAGGGAAAATTCTAAGAAATGGTTGTTTTAAATGCATAAATATGTAGTAATATAAGTTTTTCCACTTTTCACCTGCTTGCGACATAATGAATTATTAATTTAGTAAGTTTGAATTCATCACGGATAAAAATTACATACGGTGGGGGTAAAATCAATTTCAACTTTTTTTATTGCACGTAAAATGGCTGAGAAACGGTACGAAAAACTACTACAGTGTTTACGACGTAAACTTTACGTCTTTTTTTTATTCAATATTGTCAAATCCTTCTAACGCTTTCTATTTCTGAATTTATAGTACCTGAGTTGCACTATGCACCATAAACGCATTTTAACCTTCCCGTTTTATAGTCTTTATAATTCCGTCTGGCTATTTACAGTTTTAGAAAGCTACGAAACTGTGACGTTTATTGTAAAAATCTGGGGAAATTTTTATACTGTACATATGTACGTACTGTCTCATCAGACACGTTTCAAGGTTTTAAACGTTTTAAAACATGTTCCTGTAATTCGTCAAAAAGAAGAAAAAAAACCCTGATAATCATCGTGGGTCGTGCGATCTATGTACTATACCATAGCGTATTGGTGATAAATTGTTTGTCGTTAGAAATTTGAATTTATACATCAAGATGCTTTGCCGACGTATTTCATTACAAGATGCTTAATAGACTACATTAAAGGACGTTGTAATTTTGTGATTAAAGTATCTGACAATTCACAATACCAACGAATTCTGCGATATCTACGACCAGATTAAAACTTTTTTATTATGTACATATAAAATACGATTTTGTAAATTTGTGAAACAGTTTCTCGCCCGGTTTCAGTTCAAAAGTGTTGGTTGACTTGAAACAAACTGAAAGGTGAGCTTGTAAACAAAAAGAACACTTTTGCTTCAAGCTTTGTAATAATTATAAATAGAACCACGTCTTTAAGATATATAAGCATCTTCTAAAAGCCACACTACTGTTTCGTTGTACACTTTTCCCCAGTTTTGCGGTCGTATGTTACAAACTACTATTTGATAGTGTTGAAGAAAGAATATATCGATTCAGAATGCGGCCAGGATGCTCGAGACATTTTATGTTGCGACTATTCACTTCATGTTTCTCAGTTTCCATCCAGTCCACTCTACAAGTGGCTATACCTATTTATATATGGCTGTTTATCTGGATTAAACCAGTATTTTTTTTAGCAAAAAACGCACCTCCGTGAAAACCGTGATGATCTACTTGTTGTATCCGATCGAGCCGATTGGTCTGAAAAAATTCAAATGAAAAAACATTAGAAACGAGAGCAAGAAAAAGTCAATGCGACAAACATTACAAGACATGATATCTACCATGAAATTTTTAAGGTATGTGCTTGATGCTTGTTCCGAATCCCAATTGAAAATTTGCATGACATGATGAGCGTCCCGTCGCGTTTGCATTCTTGGTAAATTGAAGTGTTAATAGAGGTCCGTGTGTTTAGTGATAGCACAAGCTTAACTGAAAATGCTCAGCATATGTAAACAAACGGGAAGAAAACATCTAATGTTTTTACAATTGTAAATTCCCATCGTTTGTGTATTCTGTCAAGTATATCCTGTTTCAAGTTACAACTTATTTATCAGTCAACGGTTGAAACTCCTCTATTCACTAATCCCATTCTGGTTATTCTTGTTAGAGCTCCATAATTTAAACAAATTCATGCATGCAACTTGCCAGTATACACTAGTAGAATGCATGCCTAGTTTAATCTATCTTAATAATGTGGGTAGCTTCCCATAAGCATTTTGCAAAACCAGCAATTCACGCCACGCTATTTTCTTAAATAATTTTAAAGTTTTGTTAACGACAGTAAAAATAGTCCAACCAATAATAAATTATTTGCCGTGTAGATAGAATTTTGCAACAAGTGTTTGTACATAGTTTTACCGTATATTTTTTTTAAATAAAAAATTATGCAGTCTATTAGCTTTTTAAAACTCGGTGCCGTAGCCGTTCTAGTTTTCTTCTCAATCCAGTGTAAGCAGAATATAAATTGACGAGAAAGTTTACTCATCTAACAAAACCACTTTAAATTTTTTATCCTCTTTAGGTCTAGCAATTCAGTGTCATCACTGCAATTCTTTCAGAAACGATGCTTGTGGTGACCCGTTTCCGGACGACAGTCTGTTTAATGAAACAAGTACACTGATTGATTGTGCCACAATCAAAGATGGAAAGAACTACACGTTTTGCCGAAAAACGGTGCAGTCAGGTATCAAATGCCGATTTGTTGCTGTTTTTCGAGTTATAGGCTATTATGTTGATCAGTTATGCAAATGTCGGAATAACTTGTTATTTTTCACAGCTACATTACGGCCTGACAAAGACACAACACGCATAATCAGAGCATGTGGATTTATAGAAGATCCTAAACTGATCCCAGAAGAGGTTCCTTAAACTACAGCATTTTTTATACTTGTAATATTTGGAGAACAATTTATCCGTCTCTAAAAAACACCGTTTCTGATTTTAGGGAGATGATCCCAGTCAACTAAGGTGTTATCGACGTGTGGGAACATACGGAGTGGAGCTTATTTATTGTACATGCTACGCAGATGGATGTAATGCTGCAAACTCTATTGTTTCGAGAATTGGTATGATGTTCCTCAGTTTGTTCCTGACTCTAGCATTTTCTCGGAGTTTCTACTAACTAGTCATAGTCAAAGGTGGGAATGGTGTACCTACCTACACATATATATTTTAAATGTAG
This sequence comes from Callyntrura guangdongensis, assembly GCA_027744295.1. NCBI lineage: Eukaryota > Metazoa > Arthropoda > Collembola > Entomobryomorpha > Paronellidae > Callyntrura > Callyntrura guangdongensis. The sequence goes on from JAHZNB010001056.1 coordinate 17,648, forward strand.
CGTACCAAAAGCCGTAGCATATTAACATTTGAGTTAATCGTGATGTGGATCAGTGTACTAAAATTATTAACAGTCTCTATCATTTTATTTATTTAAATCGCTAACTTAAACAAAATCGATATTTTATTAATTTTAAAATTGCGACATTTCAAAGTTTTACTTGTACACCATGAATAAATCAACCATAAGAAAATAAAATAAAGTTTGAATACGAGCTAATGGATTTAATTTATTTGAAAATGTCTATTGATCAGCAATCTGGTACTGCGGTACTGCGCACGTTGCCCATAATTATATTGTATTGTATATTATATTATATTATATTGTCGCAACTTTGATAATCACTGATGTACTTCTATCCTCTTTTCATTTAGCAAGCTATATACGCATTGGTTAAATTAGCTATGTGTAATTACAAGTTTCATAGCAAGCTACTACGGCTACACCAATGGGGATTGCGTAGCCTTGAATTTCTCACCATTTCCGGTTTCCTTCCACACTACCGGAAATTTGATATTTTCCTATGGTGGTCCGTACCATACCTAACGAAAAGGTTGTATTGACAAGGGTGTATCACAGTAGTGCAGTTGGTACCAGAGAAGTCAGAAGTAAAGTTGTCTAGATATTGGCAGAGCAGTGTCTTACTGCGCCACCTTTTTCTCTGTTGACGGGAGGTCCGTGTTTCATTCAACAAAGAATGAAACGGATGGTATGAGCGATATTATGGATGAGGTGGAATTTTATTGTCAAATCATTGTCGCATGCAACGACCATAGTAATTATGCAAACGAGAATACACATTTCATAATATTTTGTTTTCACCGTGAAGCGAAAGATTCGTGAATTTATATAATTCCCACTTTAATTAAATAACAAAATGTCTTACGTAGGATGCCGACCTGCATCAACCAAAATTCAAAACGTTTTCTAAATTGGAGAAAGTAAAGTAGTTTTGTGGAAATGTCGTATCAGTTATGCTTACTGTAGGTTAACTTGGTATGTTGAATTTTACAGGTAAATAAGTACGTAATAGTCATTCTAAGAACAAACTTTGGATTATCAGACCTCCCTTGCTACCATAATAATAAGGTAGACAGACATTCATTCTGTGTCAGTGATAAATTACTAGCTTAATAATATTCCTACCGTCTTAGACTTTGACGGACAGCAAATTAGTAACATGAAGCGGAACAATATGGAAAATGCAACAGAAACAAAAACAAGTGAAAGAATAAAGCCTACAAATTCTCGGGCACCTCTAAGAAAAAAGTCGAAAAATTCACCAAAAGCAAAAACGAATGAGAGCAACATTGAGGTTGATGAAGTAAAGCTAACTTTATTAGCGTCAGATGGTAGAATTCCTGAACAAAATGTAAGCCTAATGGCCAGTAAAATGATTGATACAGTCCTACAAAACAACGAGTCAAGCCACTCTGCACCAAACTGTTCATCAAGTTCAACTGGAAAGAAGAAAAGTAAGCCTACCTTGCTGAAAAAAGCAAAAAGCAAGCTCGAGTCCAGTGGAAAGGCAGCTGTCAATCGTCCGAGTGTTGAAAAGTTAGCCAGCCTTGCTGACTGCTTGCAATGTCAATGGCCGTATAATTATCATCCATGCCTACTTTCTAATTCCAAAGATAATATGAGGTGTAGGGAGGAAATGGAACAAAAAGGGTTTCACTATGAGGAACCAAAACAGTATTGTTTAGACCAAAGCAAAGTGAATGATACCCCAACTAATGCAAATTCTCAAGCTACATGCACTGCAAGTAGTAAAAAGCTAAAGCCAAATCTTAACTCCAAAACACCTTCCATTAAATCAGTGAAGAAAATAGGTTCCAAACTAAATGAGGCAAAATCACAACTGAATACTAAGAAATCCGATCATACTGATGGTTGTAAGGAAATTGGGACTGCGTCATCCCACACACGTTTCATTGACAATTCTCAGGACTTGCAAAAATCACTGGACCATATGAAACGTCCAAAGTCACAGCAACGATTAAAGTCGGCTATGAGTTTGCCGGCTTCTGTAAGAGAATCCCGGGCCAGATTCAACGTTCAAGAACCTTCTCCATCAACCATTAATCTGCCCCCAGAAACCATGCCTGCTGATGAACTCAAGTGCAAAAATTTTGATCCCGAAACTTCTGAGTGTTGTGAGATCGCCTCCAAAGTCACAGTTTCGCAAACAATAAAACCATGCAATTCTAAAGTTAAGAAGCTGAAGCAAGTAGTTGAACCAAAGGAAACAAAGGAGATAAAACAATGCAGGTCAGCACCAGGTGAGAAAAAGGCGAATGAAGACACTGCGACAAAGTCGACAAAATCAACGGTTGATGATTGTAATTTAGGCGAAGCTACGAGCCCGAAACAAACCAAGTCAACTATAGTTAGAAAAGAAACTAATGCGGTG
>JAHZNB010001057.1:0-19003 GCA_027744295.1 Callyntrura guangdongensis
TCGCTTTGCCCGAATTCCTAAATTGATTTATAAATACAACAAGTATACATATAATGCAACATTCCAATATAAAATTATGTATTTCCATACCACACAGTCAGAAATCAAAACTTAAATGCATCAATCAAGTTATAATTTATCTCTTAATTAAATCAGAATAAATAATTAACTAAAATATAAATAATATTGTAAATAAATTGTAATAAACTGAATGACTTAGATCTATCATCTTACAATTTTACCAGATGTTTTCTCTATGTAATAATTACTATTGTCTGGTGCACGTTTCCAAAATCCAAAATGTTTTTCACCACCCAAACCTGTTCTCCACGGCTCATCAAAAGCTTGAAACATATGTACCTTCACTTGATGGCTTGTAGCCCAATCTCTCATCTTATTCCAAAATCTTCTCATATTTGTGACTGTATTTAAATAGGAGGGATTATATTTTGTTTCTCCTTCAGTGGCCCAGCCAGTTTCTCCGATGATCACTTCCAAGCTCGGATTATGCCCACGAAGACCAACTCGAGCAGTATAGTACGCTTTACTTATTCCATTGACAGCCTCTTCCGCATCATGAGAGTACGGAGTAGGGTAAATATTACACATAATGAAATCAGAAACCCTGGCAATTTCAATAAGAGTCTCGCGATTAGGTCCTCTCCATATTTCATGACAGTTACTGACTCTGGTTCCGATAAAAAGATTGTATAGGTGAGCCCGCTCCCGATTCTCAGTCAACATTTCCAACACTTTTTCACCGGAGCTTTCATCTTGAACGCGATCATTGCCAAAAACTAGTCCCCAAACTGTTCCAGAGAAAACTCTATTAGCGTCGTTGGCAGCGACGAAGGCGTTGTCAATTTCAGTCTGTTGTAAAATTGGATTTTCGTGGTACGCAATGCCTTGTGAAACTGTCACAAGTTCATGATTGGCTTCTTCATTTATTTGGGCGGCAGCACGAGTGACTAGGCAGTTGCTATCAGTTCTATCCCAGTTTTTATGAAAATTAGCAACTGTAGTAAATTGAAATATTTCATGCTTAATCAAACTCAGTATATATTGTTTATCACCATACACTAATAGCGACTAAAAATTGTGTTCAAAATGAAATCTTACTGTTGACACCCATAGAGTACGTCGTTACATGCGAATGGTGTTTGGAAACTATTCTCAGCATTTGTTTGATATCCTCCAAAGGTGCAAAATCAAATGGAGAACCACCTTTCTTGACGTAGGGGGAATATGCGACTCCAAAATAGTTCATATTATTAGAGTGGCAGGTGGTAAATAGGAGCAGGATACCCACTAAAATATGTTTTAAAGACTTTACCAGAGTGGTCATTTTCAAACTTGGCAGGTACGCACTGAAACTGACAACTGAGTTTCCAAAACTACCATTTTCGTATTTATATAAAAGAAGGATTTCAAATCTAGATACATGTCTCGTTTCTTGTACTTGTAGTAACCAGTAATAATACTAAAATAATATTTTTTGTGTAGCCATAATCACCCGGAAACACCATACAAGACATGAAATCTTTTGAGCGTTTTGAAATTAAGATTACATTTATCCCTTTTAAATTATCACAGTGTTCATTTTAGACTGTATTTAGACTCCATTTTGTCAAGTAAGCTTGTTACAAAGTAAAAAAAATATGAGAAACGGCAGTACTAATGTAGCCAAAACAAGATGTTTCTAGTTCAGCTTGACTAACTCAGTTACCAATGACTGACAGACGAACGGTCATAAGTTCAAACTTCAATCCCAACAGTTACCAAAAATGGTTGGTGGGATATACCATACCCAACTGACATTCGATAGGTACATACATAGGTAGGTATCTCTGCATGCGATCTCATCTCACGTGCAACTTAGCATTAAATCGTTTTACTGTGTGAACTTGTGGGAACTTCTTACACGTTTTTATTTTAAAAATGACTAATTATAACAAGCTAAATGAGTTAAGCGTGCCTATTCCAAAATCTTTAATAAAAACGTGCTGTTATAATAATGTGGTGTCTTTATTACTTAGATGGCATGTCCATGTGTGTGTTTTTATGTTAAAATGGGGAAATGTTTGTTTAAAATTTCCCTTAGTGTTTGGACAAACTCGCACAGATATTAAAATAATGTCATCCGTGATATTCTGTGAAATGCATAGAATTGGCAAAAAACTTTAACAAGTGCATACATGGTCCAATAATATACACAACAGCGTTTGCTTCCTCTTGCCAGCACAAAAAGTGTACATGACTCTCTTGATAAGATGAACCTAAATAGCTCGTAAAATTTCAAATTTTCTTTGGATTCCTGGCGCAGCAAAAGCTGAGCTGATCCAAATCTTACTTTTTAGTTGTACAAACATGAGTAGATGATATTATTTTGTAGCAGTTTTTTGGACAAAAAAAACTCGCACGTAGAAATAGAGATATAAATAAATAATTCTTAAAGATGAGATTTCTTTTTTTGTCAAATACTTTTTTATTTTCGTTTACCATTGACTAAATAAGGAGCGCTCTTTGATCTTGGAAAACACTCGCAAGCATTAAAAACTTCAAATAGCTTCATGGCCTTATTTTTTTACGACGAATAGACTCGTCGTCTGTAATGTATGAGTATGGCCCATTCCATTTATTAAGTAGCGAAAGCTTTCTTGCGCGTTCGCTACTTATTGTGAATGTCTGTCTGTCTGTCCGCGCCATACCTCAGAAACAGTAAGAAATTTTGAAATTCTGTTTGCATCAATCGATAACCCATGACCTTTAGTTGTGCACCTGATATTTTTAAGGTCGAAGGTCAACGGGGTCAAATGTCATATTGGCGTATCTTTGGTATTTATGGAGCGATTTGAACCAAACTTTGTGTACAGGTAGCCTATGGTCTTCTCTATAAGCAAACAAAGTCTTGACCTTCTAGCTTAAGAAGAGTCAAAGGTCATATAAGTGAATCTATAGTACTTACGCGGCGATTTGCACCACACATGCATACAGGTAGTCCACGACCTCCTCTATACGTAGACGAACGTTTGACCCCCTAGATCGAAGGGGTCAAAGGTCATATAAGTATATCTCTGGTATTTGTGGAGCGATTTACACCACACTTTGCATTCAGGTAGTCTTTGACCTACTCTATACGTATATAAAATCTTGACCCCCTAGATCGGAGGGGGCAAAGGTCATATAGGTGTATCTCTTGTATTTATGGAGCGATTTGTACTTAACTTTGTGTATAGGTAGCCTATGGCCTGCTATAAAAAAGGACAAAAGTTTGACCACTTAGCTCAACGGGATCATAGTCAAAGGTCATATAAGTGTATCTTTGATATTTATTGAGCGATTTGCACCAATTTTTTTTATAGAGGTAACCAATGACCTGCTGTGAAAATGTCTTTATAATTCCAATGAATACATGCTTTAGCTATTTTCCTATGTCCTTTACTTCATGGTTTATTTAAAAAGTACACACGTTATTACGGTTGGACTATATTTGTTAAAACACATTTTAATTCAACGGTCTGGAAATTGTTTTCTGTAATATTATGTTCAACTCTGTTGACCACTCAAGTCAACTTCCACCTTAATGGCCCCAAGACATAGACAAACAGATGCAGGTAACGCAAGTTGATTACCACAACCAATGATGTTACTTAGAGTACGGAGGATCCCCATGGGCCTGTTCTGATCCAATCATTACTTACGTAGTACAGTGCAATGATCCATGTACTTCAATTTCAATCAAATTTAGCGTTGCGTATCAGTTTTAACATATCTGGCAATGTTTCAGAAACATCATTAAACATCTTGATACTTACAATTTTGAAGTATGTACAAATATTAGATATTAGTTTATTAACGTGTTTGACATGTTTCAATAGTAGGTATTTATAAAATACAACGCTGATATTAATACAGTAAATACGTTCACAAGGGATTACTAATTACTACTAATACACTTACTAATATAACCACGGGAGTAACAAAAGGTGCTGTTTAACTGATATCTCATCTTACGACGAGTCTGCTAAAGTTCATGTTATCCATACGTGTCACGTGTGTCATGCATGTAGATGTTTTTAAACATATAATGCTTGCTTTCAGTTTGTGGTGATTTCATATAACGTTATTTACATCAGGTTAGATACAGTTAGTTTTATATGGGGAATAAATAATAAAATATAATAACTAAATTTTACTATATACTAATATATAAAGGCACGTCCAACCTCTGCTCGAAAAGAACAATGCTGATGCTAATGAGGAGCTCCACGTGTAGCAGTTGGACTATGTATGTGCTCATGCATTATGGATAAATTCCAAATTCGTTTTCGGGAATCAAGTACCGCTCAACCCGCTCTCTTTTGTAGTTGACTTCCCACATCGCGTCTTTCTTGACTTGTATTTTTTTGAGACAGATCTGCGACACAGATAAAGGACATAACGCCAAAAAAATGCTACATACCTATAAACAAAAACACACATTACAAATTTTTGTAATATAATGTATATGAGACTTATATATACCTTTTGGAATACGTGTATGTATGTTCTTTATTTCCTAATCCCTGTTCCCTAGTCTGTTCTAAAATCAATGCATGACCAATTTTAGTTCACATACAGATCTATATTATATATAAAAGTGAATGTCTGTTTATGTGTCTGTCTGTCTGTTCCCTTATTAAAGAACTTTAGAGTTTCTGAACCGATTGCCACCAAATTTGGCATACTCATTTAGAAACTCCCTGGGAAGGTTTATGCCAAGGTTCAGTAAAAATGTCAATCCTTTCAACAGTTAACCCGGTTTATATGAACTTGTATAGGTACGTATACTAAGTTTCAGTGACTGATTAATAACTTTGGCTTTCAGTGATGGTCAAAGGTCATCACCATCAAGATTTATGACAATTTACACATCTAGTCAGTTTTTTTGGATATTTAGGCTGTTTGATTCCAGTAAATGTTTAATTTTAAGACAATGAAGACCACCTTTTGCCAGCTTCCACAAGCTTTATTGAATTGTTAAAGTGGTGTATAGAATGTCGTCTAGAAAAAACATGTCACCATTTCACCTTCAGTTTCATTTTCTTCGGCAACGACCCTTAATGTTTCCGTTGTTACCAACCAACCGAACCATCATCGCCTCGCTTTTATGATTTATTTATACGATAATACGATACCATTCGCCACCGTGTTTATACCACAACAGATTTGAGTTAAAGTTAAACCTATTCACATTATTGTTTACCTGCTTAACGTAATGGGGTTACTTAATGTATTCAAAATCTCGTTTATATTTAAATTGTAAGTTGCGTGTAGATGCTCACGCCAAAATGCATAGAAAACTGGTAATGCGAGTGTATACACAACCAACCGACGCGACGAAAGATGTAAGGCAATTTTTTGTTGGTATGTACTTGGTTGTGGCGTGCACTGCACAATGTGTAGTGTACACACTTGCAAAATACTTTAAGCTCTGAATGTTAAAGATTCACAGGAAATGAATACTGGTATAAGAAGAGAAGACTCCTGGGAATTGATGCTACAGTCTCATTTTCAGCACTTCAGAGGCAAACTACGACAAACCGGTATCAACAAACTCAACAGCAATAATCTTCCTTCTTACTACTTGGGTCAAAATCGTTGGATGCTTTATGAGGCTTTTGCGTTAACAGAGAAGAGGATGGTTGCAAGTTGTGATATATTATGATCATCATAACAAGTACTCATATAAAAACCCTTTTCTCTCTCGTTTCGTCGTAATCTGTTACGCCTTCGCCATAATAACGCCATTTCGTTAACATTGTGGTGGGTATCATGGGTACTATGTCACGTATATTCTGTCAGTCTCAGTATTTCGCCAAAACAAAGTAATACACAAAGAAACCAAAAACATGGTTTAGGGTTTGTTGTTCAAACATCATTGTGGCTGTAAAGAAGCCCTTAGCCACAGGGCACAGGATACTCTATCGAGATACTTGTAAGATTAACCAACAGCGTATAATGTGCCGCTGTGGAAGAGAAATGGATATTCATGCAGTATGATACAAGAGAATAGAAAAATCACTGGGCCAAAACTGTCTTAACACCAGTCAAGTTATTCTGACATTGTAATAATATGGCACTGACGTAAGTAATGTTGGTAAACTACAAACAAACCTTAAAGATGCGTTCTTTTGAAATTTTTCAATAATACTCAATGTCATAGGAATATGATTTGGATTCTTATTGTCCCCAAAAAATAAGATTGATTTTTTGGTGAATTCGCACTAATACCTGCAGGCTCAAGGGTTCCTACACATACACTTTATCTATTTTCACACATGACTGTACGAATCCCTATTAAACCGTATAGCGTAAAGGCCAAAGGCTATTGTTTGTGTGGTAATAATAATATCTGCATACAATTTGGTGACTCAGAAAACCACAACATAAGCAGTAAATATGTGCTGAGGTGTGCAATGTGCATCTGGATTTTTGTGGCATAGATCTTAAAGTAACCCCAAAACCTACATAAAACGGACTTAAAGACCAAGTATCTTAATACGTGATGCATAGTCGTAGCGTGATGAAGTGCCTAACTTAATGACTACAACAAATGTTGAGACAAGACTGGCTTGTCTTCGTTCATGGTAGAGTGTTTTATTGTTAGGTATCAGTATCAGAGTACGTTGTCGTATTGCGGCCTTGCATATACACTGGCATTCATGTAATGTTAATGTTTGAGTAATGTTTAGATTCTTCATACCGTAAAAAATATAAGTCTTGCTTACTGCCAGCCAGGTATTCACAACTACAGGTGGACTTTAGTCATCATATGATATGACAAACATGTTTTTTTCGTATCTTGATAACGCAAAAACTGCTGAGGTTCTTATGTATGACACACGTAAATATTATGAATGGTAAAAAAGTGGTAGTACCGTTTTTTCCTTTTTGCACTGCCACTCATCTTTATTAATTCTGCCATAAGCAGAGAGAGCGAGAGAGACGACTTATTCAGACAAGGCAAAACTTTTTCTTTGCAACTCTATAAAAATATTCATTCTGACAAAGTTGACATCAAGCTATCCGAAACTAAGTTGAAAAACTTCTTGGAATTAGGAATAAAATACCAATAACATAATTCTTTCACCAGCAACACAGCAAAAGGGACTTTTCTGTCGCCAGGAAAAGTTCCTTCTTCCATTGGTTCCATCGTTCGATCAGAGGGTAAAGGAAGAATGAGTAGCGGTGGGAATGTGAAAGTTTTGTACAGGAAATCGCCAGCCATTTGAGGTACGTCGTTGGCTGCTGCTATGGAACGTGGTGCTAGCCACATTCTCCGCGGTAGGATTTTCCAGATCGATCCCAGAGCTTTGGTATGAGTGGACCGTTCCAGCATCGGGAGGACTTCAACGATCCGTCTGTTTTGCGTGAGCTGGGTTTTTGTGTTCTATTCTAATGTTACAAAAAATAATAACGAGCAAGAGACTATTGTTTTATTAGCTGTTTTATCACAGCATAAGCCTGGATATACATAATAAGTATTATTTAAGGCAGAGTAACTGCTTGTACGTGCAAAAGAGACGATTTTGTATCATTAATGAGAAAAAAATTCATGAAAGTGAACCCTTTGACAGTAGTTGAAATATGATTTCAGTTTCATGAGTTTATGAATTTATCACTCTCAGTTCATCCGCGTGTAATCGGTTGAATGACTTGGAACAAAAGTAACCGTCATGTTGATCCTGGTGTTACAAGACACTGGAATTTTGTGGTAATCCTTTATGTGGCTTGTAGCAAAGGTTATAATCTTGAATACTTATAACTTGATCAAATGATCAAAGCTCAAAAAAATAGTTAAACTGACTTTAACGAAACATACAGACTTTTACTAGATGTGTTAAAATAGGATTACGCAGAGTTTTGGAATGATTTGGGAGTGTTTTCCCGATGGTGTAAAGGGATTTTAATCCTGCCTCGCTATAAGTGACAAATTGCAATACACACAAAATATTGTAAAACATCTTCACCCGGAAATTGGTTTCTCTGGTGGTGACAGCCTTAAAGTTGAGCTTGTCAACAAAATTTTGTTTACCGTATTTCATTGCTTAAAACTTCCTTTTATGTAATGAATCGGGCATTATCTATCTGCATAAACACCATTTTGTCATCTAGTTATTTATCCTACTTTCTTTGTATTCTTTTGTCATTTTTTAGAGACAACCACAACATAGCGACCTCTCTCTGGGGCTTACTCTTTGCCTGCTCCAAACTGGTGGAGTTTGGAGATACCTTATTTATCATCCTAAAAAAGCAACCGCTTATATTTCTGCATTGGTAAGTAGACAACATGGAATGTAAAGTTATTTATACACACTTTGCTGCTGCTGACATTTTGATATTAAGTTTTATAATAATATTAAAAATATGAGTACAATATGTTTCTGTCAGAAAATAATTTGCATGAAAACATTTCCAGCAGAACAGGTAAACAGGTTATAAAGTCATCAAGCGAGTCAGTAAGTTATATAAATGAAAGTGTGCAGCCAACGGAACAAAAAAGAACTGTTTAAACTATTTTCTCCTGTAAACTTGTTCCTCTTTAAACTGATGCCAATGTACAGTTTGAAATGGATTCGTACACAGCAAAGTAAAAGAGCACGTCTGGTAATACTGGGAATTTTGTTGCTCATTGGTTTTATTTTATTTTTTTGCACTTTTAGGTACCATCATGTGACCGTCACTATATATTGTTGGTTTGCCTACTCCGCTTACGATCCTTCTAGCCGATGGTTTTGTACCATGAACTACTTTGTCCACTCCCTGATGTACTCATATTACTCCCTCAAGGTGGGTCAATATTATACATATATTAAACTTATGAAGACGCTTTGATTTTATAACAGAAACACGATAGAAATCGGACCATAATCAATAATCATAATAATAACGAGAAGGGTGTAAACCCTATTTTACAACTACTGAAATAGGTGATGATGAGATTTGCCATAAACCACTATGGTGATGATGACAATGATGATTATGATGAAACTTTGACACCCCCAGGGGTCAAAGGGTTCAGCCATTTTGAGTCAAACTATGCAAAACCTCATAACTACCCATTGTGTAACTGTATATCAAGTTTTAGCTATGGTTGTCATTTAAAAAAATTGACGTGACCCCACGTGTGAAAACATAATTTTAAAATTCGTTTCCATTCAAAAGTTATCGTGTTCACAGACAGACAGAAAGGCAATCGTATTAACTTCTGAATACTTAATCTTTCAGTAGTTAATAATATAGTGTAGGTAGTAGGTTAGATATGACTAAAAATAAATAAATAAATACGGGACAAGCCTTACTACGGATTTATTATCGTCCCAAAATCGGTCATACTCATAAGCTTGCTAGGCTAAGCTTACCACTTCATACATGGAGGATAAAAAATGTAATAATACGGACATAAGCATTCAATCTCCGTTTTTGCACAAAGGAAAAACGTTTCAAATCGATTTTTTCATTAAAAGAAACTGCCACTTTGTATAACTCGTTGCAGGACTAAGTAGCAAGTAATTTTAAGCTTTTGCACATAAATTTTGACGACAAAATCTTTCCATAAGGAGACAAAATGAAAAAAGCGAGGAATGAAAAGATTTCGTGTTCCAGGCTTTTAATACCCACATACACATATCAATACCTACTCATGCACTGCACATGATACGGAACAAGTACATAATCCAAAATATCAAATATAAGCCAGCTTACCGAACTCCAGTTCCAGATAATAGGAAATCACATACGAGTTACGAAATATGTAGTTTAGAATGCATAAATTTCCATATACCACGAAATAGTCTGGTTTATGGTGGTTTGAAATCTTGATACATAACACGAATTATTGGCAACCTTATGGAAAAATCAGTTGATGTTAGAAATGTTTAACAATGGTGAGAGTAAACAACTACAACTAGTAAATAACCAGTCAATTTTACCTTGTAAAATACAATTTACCTGTATATTTAAACCGATTTCATTTTGTGAGCTAGTTTAGGTAGGTAGTGTACTTATTGCTTATTATTATTAAACTATAGTGGGCGAATCGAATAATATTAAAGTTTTTGCATGCCATAATCACTGCCTTAGAATCCCATGAGAAAACGTAAATGCCTCATATTCAAAAAACGTATCCATAAGAACTATTTAATCGTAGGAATCAAGTAAAGAAAGGCAAGGGTATCTAATATCTACTTCGGAGTAATCATTAATCAACTGCATGTAAATTGTTACAGGTTCTCCAAATCAAAATCCCAAAGCACATACCAATGATGATCACCATACTACAAATAGCGCAGATGGTGGTTGGAGTCATCATTAATGTCAACACCTACTACATCAAATGTAAGTTGAGAATAAAATATTGCCATTTTTTTCCAAAAGATCGAAAGCGATGACATAAGTCTTGTGCAAAGTTTAATACCAAGGTTCCAAACAGATACCATATCAACTACCAACACATTCTCTGATCACTTTATCAAACTCATCATAAAACGAAATCTAATTTCCCTTTTTCCAGTATCAGGACAGGAGTGCAAACGACCGTACAGCAACATCCACCTAGCGTTCGCTATGTACTTTACATACTTTCTCCTGTTTGCCAACTTTTTCCGCAAAGCGTATTTCAAGAAGAGTGTAACGAGCAGTACAAAGAGCAAATCATCGTAAAGACGGGGCATTGTATTTATTATTTATTAAAGATCAACTTTATTAATTTATTGAAACTTTTAATGTCCATAAACGCTCACATACCCATCAACATAACTTGTACATGTTGATGAAACAGATGAATATTTTTACTTACTAATTTACAGCAGATAAAATATATATTATTACTTACTTTTATATACATTTTTACTTACTAACAGTATTTAAATAAAGTAATCGAAAAACAAAGTTTTCGATGCAAAATTCTGAGAAAACATAAAATGTTTGTGCATTTCATTAGATTCTACAAAATGTTTACTAGAACACTCTCTTCCATATTTTAAATTTGAAAACAGGAATACGAGACCAAAAGATCACTCTCTAACTGCCCGAATGTACATGCATAACCGATATTCGTACAAATATACAAGATTCCGTAAAATTTTTACCACTAAACTTGGATATTTCGGAGACCACGATAATATCATCCTTATAAATTTCTTATCGATTTCTGCATTAGTTTACACTGCGATAATGACAAAATTCATCAAACAGGCAACGCCAGATAAGAGATAATACTGATTTATGATATATGCTATGAAGTATGATACATTTTTATGATGATGATGCAGTTGGCAATGAGAACTTTCCATTTCATTTCCACTTTTCACAGGGTTTCCTGCAACGCAAGGTACAAGAAGAAATAAACACGTACTTTTCTTATATCTAGTAATAATCTAATAATATCTCAAAATATCAGTCAGTAGTGTAACATTTGTCTGGATTTATGCAGTCACGTCCAAGGTCATTTCTGAAATTGGAAAACGATTCGCCTCTGCCTGTACGTGTAATATACACTACCTATGATGAATGCATCCGTTGAGAAAGGGTCGACCCTGCAGTAAAACGTTCCTTGGCATACATGCAGTAAGGAGGTATTTAGAAGGGTTTAATTTTAGAACCAGATCACCATGTAACATATCTGTGCATTGTTGAAGATCATGTCACGCGTACTTTCGCGTCAAAAGAAACTTGTTTTAAGTAGGTATGTACATACTTCTGCATGAGCAATGCGATAAGGGAGCAGCATGCATTAGAAGGGACGGTATGCTTTTCCAGTAGGTTAAATTAAAAGCTATTTTGAGATTATGTTGTCCTTTGCACTCTTTTTCTAAACATACTTCTGCATGAGCAATGCGATAAGGGAGCAGCATGCATTAGAAGGGACGGTATGCTTTTCCAGTAGGTTAAATTAAAAGCTATTTTGAGATTATGTTGTCCTTTGCGCTCTTTTTCTATCAGACAGCAATGCAAACGTTGACCCTCCTACAAAAATTTCACTTTTCTTCGTCGTTTAAGCCGTCGATCATGAAATTGCGTACCATTATTACTACAGCAATGCAAATGATCATTCAGTATATAAGCCAGGTTCAGAGTTGAGAAGAATCATCAGTCACTCACAGCTCTCTGCAAACAACCAAACAGTTTCCCTAGTCACAAGAAGAGCAGATTTCCCCGAAAACTTCATCCGAAAACCATGAAGCATCAAGTAAAACCAAGTTTAAGAAAATTTAAAATATTTTACAATTGAATTTACAATATAATTGAAAATTTAATTTCCTTGTATCAATCAGGTTGCCTTACTTCTCCTGGGCGCTGTCGTCCTTTCCTCCGCTCAGTTTAGGAAAACACTCCAGCAGATTCCTGTTCCGAAAAACTATCATCATCAGCTAGCTGCTGGAGCAGGCGGCCATGGTGGCTCTGGATCTTTACATGGAGCTGGTGCTCCAGGGTTACCAGGTGATGCTGTACTCGATGCTCCCGTCTTAGGTCACATTCCCGATGGAGCTGGAGCACCAGGAGCAGGATTTGGAGCTGGAGTTGGAGGCGCTGGATCAGCATTTGGAGCTGGGTCTCCAGGTGCCCCTGGCTTTGATGACGTCGTTGAAGTTCCTCACCACCAGCCAGCACAGGTTCATTACAAGACCCCAACCAGGATTGTTGACCGCGCTCCCATTCGTGTTGCCGCTCCTGTAGCTGTAGCATCTCACCACCGCGGAGGAGCTGGCGGAGCTGGAGGCGATGATGTACCAGTACCTCCACCACGACGTGCGCATGGCAGTGCTACTGTTGCCAAGAAACCACACCACCAACTTGATGAGGAAGCATTGAACATTGACCAGGAGGCTGCCAAAAATGCCCATTACTCTTTCGCTAGTGCTGTCGATGATGGCATTCAAGATCAGTCTCACATTCGCCAAGAAACTCGTGAGGGATTGAAGGTCACTGGAACTTACGCTTACAGCGATGGCTACTTCAAGCGTACTGTCAACTACGAAGCTGATGAGAATGGCTACCGCGTCGTTGGGTGTGTTTCTATTTTAAATTTATACAGTTATATCCTCTTTAAATTTAACATATTCTGAATGTCATATTTCTATTTCCAGAGAAAATGTTGAGCCTCTCGGTGAAGAAGGACCACAAATCGATCTTGTCAATGGAAAGGCTGAAGTACACACCCAAATTGGCGGCATTGATACTCAATACAGCGTTAGTGCTGATGAGCTTGCATTGAACACCAAGAAAGCTAACACTCTTACTCTTCTCCCCAAGAAGGAATAATTATCGGAGAAGCTTCGTCAAATTTGCTCTGCATGTTTAAAATATAATTTCTACAAGCTGTGATTTGTATATAGTAGCGTTAATTTATAGGTTTAGCCATTGTGGTCTACAAAATTCGGTAAAAATTCAAATTTAAAGTCGAAATAAGTTTTATTAATCATTGTTGAACATTGATATAATATGGTATAATCTGATTGACACAAAATTTGATTACACTTACAGAAAGAACATAAATGACATTTAGATTCATAGTTAACTATTTAGTATGATGATTATATGGTATACATTTAAAAGAGTACTTTTATATTTTGTTTTTTGATTGGTTATAAGTCGCAAAATAAACGAATCAACTGATAATATTTTTGTAAAAAATACAACTGTACATTGGAAAAATGTTTGCTTTCGCTTTTAAAACCTTATTCACTGTTTTTTCATCCAATCCATCAGCATTTTGCCGATCTATACAGCATTCCTGAAAAATAGAAAACACTAATTTGTGTTTCTGAAAAGGTTAAAAGTTCACACTGATACAAGAAGTTCGCACAAAACACAATACGAAGAGATACAAAAACGTTTCCATTGGAATACAAAGCATTATATTTAATTAGTTCCAATTATTAATTGTTAGAGCGTGTTAAACATAACACAACACAACATATTATGAATTACGAACATATAATACACGTATTTCTATTCTACGTATTATGATTGATGATATATATATTTATTAGATAATAATAGTCGTATAATTCAAACTAATGGAAAAAGTCGGAGGTACTGGTGACAGTGATATGATTACAAGAATTTCACTCAGGAATTAAGTATTTTTTATAATATTATGCTAGTCTATTCACATCAATATCAAACATATTTTTTGTGACACGAAGTCATAAGTTGAGACGACATACCAGGTTCTAAGAACACTATCAAACATCGCTAATACTAATAATAAAAGAGAATCTTGCTGTGATTTCCGAGACTTTCAGACAAAGCGGAGAATGTTGAATACACGCAGATATTTAGAGGGAACTGTTTACTGTTTTTTCTTTCCGTTTTTAATTCAATCTGATTATGTATACACGTTGGGTGCCACTCGTCACTTGAAAGATATTTTCGCTCGTGAAAATCACATTATATTTTTTATTATTAAAAATATCATTGGGTATACCTGGAACATCTATTCACTACATTTCTTCCAAGTAAACTCTTTGTGCAAAAACACATTCTCATTAAATTCAACTGTTAAGATCATTGCCTGCTTGACAAAATGCAGTACATGCTGCCAATATGTATAACGATAAAAATTTAATAAACTTGTGTTATAATTTTCCCTAAATAATTTGGCGTTCAGTATCGGACAGCCATGTTCAGTATCCATGTTACATGCATGACTCGTGTTTGTGCTTTGCTCCTTTTCCCACCATCCATTTAATTGCAATATTACTTGTGACGGTTACTCGATAAGGTGACTTAAAAAATGACTACATACACATATAGCACAATATATTTTGACACTGGCAATAATAATGCCTCTCATACATAATTCTATGAAATTCTCGAACCATTCTGCATAAAATTAATTTTGGGGAAAATCGTTAGCAATAATCGGTATTGGTAAATTTGTGTTGTGTCATTCATTAGCAGTAATATGTTTATTATAGAAAGTTTGTAGGTTAAGGGGCTGTACTTAGTAAGCATTCAGTAACTAGTCACAATACTTTACGACACAGGGACCTTCATTCTTCGTAAAACCGTGTATAAATGACGGTTGCTGTCACCTTGTGTTATTTCGCGGTGCACTATTTAGTTATTTACAAAATTCTTCGGAATGTGATGTTGTAGTATTGATAAATACTTTCGCATTTTTTGGATTCAATATTTAAGACGGGCACTGCAACAGCATGTTATAATAATTCACCAATATGCGTCGCGTTAAACAATCCAATTGATTAGTATACCATACGTGTATCTACACACTATTTATATATTAGCAGACTAAATACATTATATAAAAAAAATTAAGGTTTGAAATCTTAATTTTAAAAGTATTATTTTAATACTAGTAAAGATGCTAGATTAAGTGGTTAACTAACTATAAACTATATTACCTAAATGAGTATCTCAATTGTGGATAAAACTACACAAGTGGCAGCTTACAATAAGAGATGTTACTTAATGGTTAACTTTGGCAACAATGAAATCGATACCTTAGATAACATTACTGGTACAATATATAATATTACATCCATTTTAACAGTTTTCTCACTAGACCCGTTTAATGTTTGTATTTAAGTTGAGTTTAAAGCCCACGTGCAGTAAATGCAGTCGCTATATTTTAATTTAGCCTGAAATATAATATACATATTATTGTTACTTAATATATTCAATGTACAGTATAAATTTTAACGAATTAAATGTAAGTTGACGTATAGTAGTAGTAGTACACTTAGAGCTAACAATCTTTCTGTAATAACTCATTTATAACACCGAGACAGATGGAACTATTTTGTAAAATAAATTTGTGACCTGACGGTTACCCGTTAATACGTAGTAGTATAAGTATTCATTAAAATCGCGATATCGCGAAACCTTAAGAAATTCTACATAGTTACTACTGCTGCTGTAAATATAGGATAATAATTGTTAATGGGAACTGTACCCATATTATGGGTATTATAGTAAAAGCAAAAACTGGAAGCGCCTTACATTTTATACGACAGTTTCCAGTAAAAGGAATTACAAATATATTTAGATTACTTGGTGACCTTAACAGTAAACATAAAGTAGTAATAAATTACCCAACAATCGATCAGATTTGGAGAAAAAATCTCATGACGTTTAAAATGCAAATCAAGTCCAGTTTCTGCTCGCGATTCTACCTACCTGTACCTGTAGTAAATATTTCTGTCAGTTTAACAACCCTTTACCATGCAAAAGGTTCATATACCTGCCCGTAATCTTAGTTTTAACAGAGCCTTAACTTAAAAATCAGATCATCTAGATTCTGCTATCGTGACACGACTCCTTTGTACTGCAACACCAGTTAAATATTTGTTTTACTTTATTATGGTAAATTATGGAACAGCGATGACAAAGATATCTATGTCGAGATAATACGAGACGGACACGTACAGCTTTGTTTGGGCCCGTCCGAGAGAATAAAGTTTTATTTGTAGCTATATGGATATGATTGGTACAAACTGGAGAACCAGTAGCATCTCCATTTTTAGTATTTAATTTTAAAAGGACGCTGATTTAATATTTACTTATTCACGGCTAAAACGGATGTTATTTTCTTACATAAGAATTGCTGTTTATTAGATGGGTCAATTATCGAATCAAGTAGTTATTTCACACGTGAAATTATTAAAAATTTATTCGTTCGGTATTCTGGGATACACATACATCCTACAGGATAAACTTTGATAGGAAAACTCAGATTCCTATATTCCTGTTCAATATTCATACATATTTTCTAGATATGATTGTATTAGCCTGTATATATACCTAACCTAACTTACCTATCTAAATCGGAAAACATTCTTGGGGGTCGTATAATAATAATCATGAGTTATGCATAACTAGTGGTATAATTCCAAATAGTCATAATTGTAAGATGTTATAAACGTTAGCTATGCATTTTACTCTTGTTGAATTTAAAACCAACCTTGAATATATGTATATGATATGATTTTTGAATGCATACTGTATGTAATAAATATACATTCAAGTACTCTAGTGACCACTGTTGTCTGCCAGTTTTACTACCATAGAATACTCACGAACTCTGACGTATAAAATAACAATAAAAAAACCAGTCAATTATTTGTATTCGCAAATTGATTTTTTTTTGTAAATACTAACAAATAAAATTAAAAATAAGTACATACAACGTTGTAGCCGTTGAAATGGAATAGACAAGAGTACTATCGTACAAGTAACAGTACAGTATAAACAAAGAATAATTGACTTTCGCAGGTAAAAAACGTAAAATTTAACATTTTGATGTTGATAATTTACTATGCGGAGATGTTGCTTAGTTTGACTTGATGGTATTTACGTTACAAATTTATTTCGCCAAAATTTACACTTTTCTAACTTTTCGTAACGATATATAACGTACATTGAAATCAAATAACATCGTTGATTATTACTATTACCCATCATAATAAAATATTATGTACATGTTCCATAACAACCGTCAATAGTCAATAACAACTTATATCATTGGTGGGTTTCGATTTCAGGCAGTGCAAAAATTATGCACAGTCTTACAATGCAACCATCTCCACATAGAGCCTGTCTCAGGCGTAAGTTGACCTCGTCGAGGTAAATTCGGTTCTGAGAGCGTATCTATAGCTAGCCGTATATGTGGATACTGCTCTCGCCGGAACATAGCCATTTGTGGATCCATTAGCTGGTCCTTGACTGCTTTGAAATCTAACAGAAGTTCCTCGACCAGGTCGGTGTGTTTGCCCACCACGACGGATACGAAATCCTCCTCCTGCCTGGTGCCAATTCCGACATCCAAAGGTTCGATAAAACTCTTTGCGGAATTTTCCTTTACACATAAAAAACCAAATGATGATGATAGCAAAGTCTCAGCTACCCACAAACTTTTATTATTTAAATTACGCACAATTAATTTTTATGCCAGCCAATCACTCAGATTTTGAACTGATTAAAAAATTTACAAAGCTTTTGATTAGTTGTGAAGAAAAAAGTGAAATAAGCGGTTCATTAGTTGGTCAACTCAGGAAAAGCAAAATTTTTGTTATGCATGCAAAACTTCAAGCATTTTTTCGAATCCTTATAAGGAATTTGTACTTTTACATAAATTATCTAGCAAGCTTTTTAATTATATGTCTTACATCCAGCTCATCATCATGATCATCTGCATCTACAGCTCAAACTTGCATGTAGCTCGGTTATGGCTTTATGGCGGCTTTCTCGCAAACTAAGAAACAGTACGGAATGCCATCTGCAGCTTAGCATAGCAGCAACATGAACATCAGCAAAACGTAGTAGGTATCAGGAAAGGGGAAAGTTTATAAGGATAAACGTTCTCTTGAAAACACCACAAAAGCTAAAGGAAATTGTTTGTGGGAGGTGAGTCAATATAATGAATGAGGGTAGTAGCAGTGGAAAAATAAGGACGTAACGGTGATGGTAGAGATTGAGGATTTTATTTTTAAAGTGAAAGTTCAAAGGTTGGCACTGGGTAGGTTGTGTTTCTAAACGCGACGAGTGGAGAAATGTTGATGTTGAGCGTGATAAGAGTATACTCGAGAGGTGGCGGTGGAAGGCATATACAACTCTTTGGAACACATGCACTGGTAGGAGCGAGTAAACTCTCTGCGAAATTTGCCTGGAAAAAATTATGATGAAAATGATGATGTATGAAAGCATCAATGTTAGTTATCATCTTCTTTTTTTTTAGCAATATTTCTCGAATGAAAGAGATTTTGTGTGTTTTCATCCATCCCACTTTTACTTTTCTCTTTCTGTGTATATAATACACACTCTATTAAAGTTTCTTTTTTCTTTGCTTTTGATGACGGAGGTATACAGAGCGAGCGAGTACAGTGGTTTTGCAATGGTTGCGAATGTTAAATGCATAGGGATAGTTGATGCTTGGCTACTCAGAAATTAGTCAGAAAGTTCACAGTGAGCATAGCTGGAAGAAAAAAAGGATAAT
>JAHZNB010001058.1:0-13146 GCA_027744295.1 Callyntrura guangdongensis
AAATTGGGCTAGCACCGATAAAACTATGCAACTCACTGATAACAACATATTCTCGGCCATTTTGAAAATGTCGTTATACCATACAGCGCACCAAAATTTCTTTATTTTTTTTATCCTAGTCCAAATTAATTTCCTTCCGGAAATGTTTGTTTTTGTTAAACAGTACACGTACACCAAAAAAACCTTTTTTCAATGCATCCGTCTTACTAAACAGATTATCATTTCGTTTCAACAACACACACGCAAGCACGCAACGCACACTTTTCCCCCCTTTTTATTGATTACCATTCATCTCACAAATAAGCACAACGATATCAGCAGAAGGGTGATAGGATAGGAGTACACCTGAAAACAGTTAACACGATTCACTGCTGAATTGAATGTTTTCGAAAATGCTTCAAGCTGCTGCAGCTCTTCCACTACAGAGCACCAATTTATTTCCTGTCTGTTCACTTGGCCCGTTACAATTGTTGAATGACTTGAACTAAGGACGACGCGCTGAATTTTTATTAAGAGGAGAGTTCACTGATTCCGCTGACTGCAGGCACGCACGTTAAATGCGCTTATTTTCCTTACGGTTATGACAACTGACGTTTTCAAATTATCAAATAAGCCTTTCTACGTAACAGCAGTGTATATGCTACTTTTTTGCAGCAAGGTGAAGGTAGGACACTGCTGCTAACAATACTTACACAAGCTCTAACAATCATTAGGTGGTTGGTTAGTACATTAGTGTCAAACATTGGCGTAGAACGGGCGGCATCGGCAACAATGTAGCATAATGAAATAAGTTCGATCGTCCATTTCCTTTTCAAGTTAACCATTATATTGGCCACCAACTTACACCAATATGTAGCACGTTTGAGGCTTCTTGTGCTCTATTGTTATATGGCTAAGCTTGTTACTGTTTGGTGCGGTGACGATAACCAACTGATGACCACTGACCATGCGGATGCTTCCTTGCATAAAATAATCTATAATATATACCTTCGTCATCACATCATCATAGGAGCTTTCGTTGTATCACCTTAGAGTTACAAAATGACTATGTTAATATTACTTAAAAGTAACCAGCAAGGCAAACATCATCAACACCGTAAACAATCATCATCAAATCAAACAATCGCAGCCACGCAGTTATCCTTCTAAATAGTATGTACCTACTGGTTAAAAAAGCCAGCTCACCATTACAAAGACGGATAATTTTTATTAACATGTTTCCTGTTAATAAAGTAAAAAAAACTGCATTAATGATGATGACTTTTCGATACGGCACTACAGATCCTATTGTTTCAACAGTAAGCGTGCAATAGACGACCATTTTTTTCTAGTTTTGGTAAATTGTAAGTTAAATACCCAGAAAACCTCTTCCCGTGTCACTGGGCAGTTTTGGCCCTAGTATAATGATATATGTGGTGTCACATAAATGTGGTGCAGCGCGCCTTCGTAGTCTTTTCCCCTTTTTACCGCTTGTAAAAACAAGGAATGCATTTTTTGAAAATGGCACACAAGTGATTATTAAAATGATAACTGGCGCTAAGCAGTAATTAACGATGCGCGATTCATTGTTCATTTTATAGGGAGAATGGAAGTAGAAGTAAAACCAATAATTTTGCTTTTCAGCAGCGAGCCAATTTTTTTACCCTAAAACAGGCGCTGTAATTATAATGCATTGAGCGAACTTTAACGTAACGTGACGAGACCATCATGTCAACGCATACTTATTGCAGACATGTAAACAAGTCTCGTTGAATTATGAGAATAACCCTTTCTTGGTGACCCCTTATATCTTGGGATGGCATCATAAAAAATGTTACGATGCTACATAAAGTGTGAGATCATTAATATGACTGATGGAAGTGCAAAGTGCATTAAAACAAATACGCATTTTTTTGTGGTGTTAATAAAGCTTTTATAGTGTGCCGTACTTATACATACTATTATACTCGTGCGTTGAGACGCAAACGACCATAGTAAATTCGCCGATCAAGAATGAAAAGGGAAAACCGCGACTGTCAAAAATCCGTTTGCTTACGGTCGAATAAAACATGTTGCTGTGCTCCATTTGTCTGTCAAATTTCAAATATTTTTTTTACTTTCTTTTGCACTGTTGCGTAGTTGTAATAAATGAATACCACATGTTACAAGTAACTTTTCGGCTTACAGGTTAATGATTTTATCATTGCCTTTTAAAAAGATATTTATTTACCGCGGTAATTTTGGTTGTGAAAAAGGGTTTTTACAAGCGGTACACAACACCTCAATGATACAAAACTTTAGGGAAGGATCTTAACCACACGTCAATTCAAAAACGACAACAGGGAAACTGGGTGTGTGGACTTTGGTTTGAAGCTGGAAGTAATAATTTGTGTCAGGAATACGTGTTACTACGATCATTAAAACTGTCTACAAAAATTATTATTTATATCTGCCTGTATGAAAACCGCTTAAGTACCTTTATAGTAACTACGAGCGTGATACGAGGTAAGTTTTCACCGCAACCATTCGAATTCGAAAAGATGTGGAGCTTGCGGAGGACGGCTGATTATTCTACTACCGTGTATAGGTATATTACTGATGATATGTTCTGTAAGTTAATGAGTTTTGACGTTAAGGTAAAAACGACCTTTCAGATGTTTAGCATATTATAACATGGTAATTAATTACTAATTAGGAATGCTCATTATCTCAATTAAATGTAAATCAATCTTTAACCTTTGATTATCAACGAACTAGTAGAGATACATGCAAAATGTTAATATATAGTTTAGTCCATAACTTGGACGGGGTCAGGGGTCCTTAGTCAGTAAAGTAAACATATTTGCAATTGGGACGATACTTCTTGATTTACCGTCATTTTATGCAAATATTTGCAATTTTCCCAATAAATTTCCATTGTGTTGAAAATGCAGTTTTGTGTAAATTTTNATTTCCATTGTGTTGAAAATGCAGTTTTGTGTAAATTTTTGTCTTCTTTTATGATGTTAGGCATTATTTTTGTTTATTTTGCTGTATTATTTTTATAAAATTGTGGAGAGCATCGAACATTGTTTGTTGTGAGCAAAAAGGAAAACGCTTTCCCTTTTAAAAATCTGCATCTTTAAATGTATATGTTTGTGTGTGTGTGTCTGTGAGTAGTAAAGTAAGTAGGTAAGTAAAATATTTGACGCTTTAGTTCTTGGTAATTGGTAAACAAGCAGCAAAGAAGATGCAGCATATTATGCAGCACAACTACAATATTTATTATGCCCATTTTTTATAATGTCCAACTTTATTTATTAGCAATGCACGTAGCCCATAGCTACCTACTCAAATGCATTTTTTAATTTTTACAATAATATACAACTTGTTCATTGTCGCATATCTTTCATATATATATTTCAATCTGCAAACGGAACAAACACACAAGCCTTTCAGATGAAGATGATTCGTTTACAATACTGATCGACGTTTTCTAAAAGTATTCTTTTTCAGGGGTGCCTACCCCCGCGGACTATAAACTTTGGCTTCTATGTTTCAATTTGATGTACCTTGTACTTCAAATCTTTTATATTTTCAGTGACTGTTACTACATTAAAGCGGAATGCACCTGTTTCCTGTGCACAACAATCAGTGGGTAGTCGTCGTATGTAATGGATTTTGTATTATATACGACTCGATAAATGTGGCAAGAAACACTGTTGTTGTGAGTGCCTTTGTGAGTTTGACAGTTTGAAATTTGCATTAAAAATGCAATAAAAGCACACGTTTGATAAGCACACGTATGATAAGCATACGTTTGATAAGCATACGTTTAATAAGCATACGTTTGATGATATGTATGTATGTAATCAATCGTCCTCGTTTATCTGCAAACACGCCAGCAATACCAACAATTTATTTTTGTGCATATAAAGCCACTAGTAACTTAATTGCAATTGCTTGCAGTCACTTCATCACACACCTTTTTATGGAATGCGTTCATCACCGATTATTCTATCCTAACATTTGATTTAGAACATTGGAATAAGCATTAATGAATTAATTTGTTTTCGTTTGTCTGAAATTTAAATCATTAATATTAGAATTTTTTGTTAAAACGACATTTTGCGTTAAATCTTGCAAAGTTAGTAAATGAAATTCCTACACAATACACAACTCGTTCAATTGATTGTTTATAAAAGTTTGCATAGTGTATATACTTTAAAATTTCCAAAATAGGATGGTTTGCCCCATTTCCCCCAAAACTCATAATTTACTTCCTATTTATATACCTCCAAAGAAGGTGGCTCCATTTGATATACTTTTAATATGCTGTCACTCATTCCCCCTTTTCCTACTTTTAAGCATTTTTGGCTGTTATAGAAAATTTTGGGTCCAAATAATAATACAAGCGACACTTGAACTGTGTCAACATGGTGCATCATTCGTGCATCTGCCATTACTTATACTACCACATACTTGGTATTCCTTTAGAATATTTTCATTTAAACAATTTATTGCATACTTGAATAATAAATAATATTTTTTTGAATCTCAAAATGAAAAATGTTACACAATAGTAAAATCACTGATACCTAAATCATGTGGGCCTACCTCTTTTAACATTTTTATGTTTAACCTATCTTCTGAAATTCAGATACTCATATAGATTTATACAACAATTTAATATACATACATACTTCCTGAATTGACGTGTGTCCCACGAGCAGTACGCTACTGACGATGAGTAGGAGCTGTCAGGTCGGTTCATTCTCCTTTTCGTCATATTTAACTGAATTTACCACTCTACATTAATAGTTATTATCTACTTATTAGTAAACTGCGTATTCAAAATATCAATTTTCTAAAGACTCCACGACATGTGAAGTTGGCGCAGAAAATGCGTCTATAAGATGAAAAAAATTAACAACTAGCGCGACTCTTCACTTTCGTGTGTACGCGTGTACTAAATGTTCCTACGCACGGCAATAGAGTTTGCCGTGCGGAGTTAATTGCAACAACAAAAGTGCCAATATTGATGTTATGGGCGGCTATAGAACAGTAACCATGCAGCATCTCCGTACGCCGTTAGAAGATGGCTACAATAACCTCTTCTGCAAGCCTGCGCCCTACAGTTATTTAATTTTCCAATTATTTAAATACATTTTAACCAAAAACAAAAATCGTTCCTAGTAGTGGCAGTTGGCAGTAGCCCGAATCGATAGGCGTTTGTAAATAAAGTTCCACTTTTCTGTGTCGTCATCGTCAATCGACTAACCAAAATGACGCTGTGATAACAATGTTCATTATGAGGAAGACGGCATAGTGTTATAAGTCTACACGCTTTATTGAAGTCTTACGCAATTTTTTTTGCAGATGATCGTTTTTGTTTCGTTTTGATTCCTGATATGCTTGTCAATAATTTAGCACTGTTGGTGCTTTATAGGCAACCATTGTGGTAGCGGTGTGGTAGTGCAAACAGTTAACCAAGTTGACCACAACAAAAAAAACTCAGTCAGGTAGGCAGTAGGCAGAATGGAAATTTAAGGCGGTTAACGAGATAAAATTTAATGATTCTTACATAAGGGAGTATTTTTTATGTATTAGAAAAGACAAATGCACAAAAATGCATATATGCATGGCTCCGAAGAAGAAGGTAACTAAAGTAACTACAGGTACCACACTGCTAATTTATATCGTATGCTGCAGCCAATGCAGCCTTTGTGATTTGTTGCCAAGTTAGATTTCTGAATGGATGATGTTAACGACATTTTTATGGTAGATAGCAGGTTTCGTTTCGCAACTATTATTCTAGAAGATCACCATTAATGAAGAGACCTGATGCGATATGAATACAAATCTTTAACAGAAAAGCATTTTATTAGCGTTACATGTTTATATAAAACAGTTCGACTGTACATAAATTGTTGTAGGGCAGGGCCTCGAGGCGGCAATAGTTTGTTTTCAACATAACAAATATAATAATGTCTAGATTTTTTATGGAACGATTACGAAAAGGGCAAGTTTATGCTGATATAAAGTTAAGTACAATTAACATTTTAATGACCAACTATCGGAAAAATGCACGATTCTGATCAGTACGTACAATGATATAAAGGAACCTTTTTACTTTTTAAGCACGTGTACGAACATTTTGTAATACTTGTCTCGTATGCATGTACCAGTACCAAAGTAAAAAATAATATCGTTATACTTATATGTAATTGCTCATCTCTCGGTCATCGATACATCATTAAAAAAAATTTAAAATCTAGAGCGCATGCCTAATTACAAATTTTTGATCGGACTGATTTGAAATTTTAGAATTGAATGCGTGCGTTAATTAAACGAGTTTAATCTTCCTAAGCAGAGTAGAAAATAAATTACAAGGTGTCAAATAAAATCATAGTATGTTACCATGTCAACCGTGTCGAAATAATCCTATTCAGACTAATAATTCGTTGTAGTTGTTGTTGTCATAATGGCAAAGAAATCATCACTCGCATGTCGATGATGAAAATGATATGGCGACGACAGCAATCGCAACACACCTGTGTTTTTCTTTGAAGAGAACCCTTCTTGCTCAAATGCAAATACGATCAAATTGCAAAGATGATTTCTGTTAAATTTTGAATGGAATGACTAACACCCAATTTAGACAGTATTTGCATGTTACAAACAGTAACAGGAAATTGTACAATTTGTATCTAAAGTTACAATTCCTACAAAAATGGGTTATATTGCAGTTATTGCCAGTAGCCATGGCAGAGCGCATTTTTGAACTCTACGAACATGCTTGACGTTTCAGCACAAATTAAGATGAAAATACAATAAACATGCCTGCTTGACCTGACTACAATGATCATTGACTTTTTAAAACTTAAAAATAGGGTTAGGCCGTAAAAGCCATAAAAGTTAGAGGCACTGCTGCAACCAAGTCGGAAATTACTACAAACAAACAGTGACATGACATCATGCGCTACGCCTACAGCACAAAAATCCATTGTTGTTCTTCTACACTACAACAACGTCGTCGTAGGTCGTTATTTTGTTTATGACAATGACATTTTTTGCAAGTTTGTAAACAAGTCAAACAAGCAATAATTGCATCCTTTGTATTTTTTAGTAATGGAGTTTTAGGCATCGCTTTATGTTCTCCACCGGTCCTTGCTATTGCTATACACATGTCAACATCGCCGAATACCAAAATAGATATCGATGTGAGAACATCAAAATGGCTGTCGTATTTTTATTTTTTAAATAATAGCAATTAGCAGAATAGGATATATGATACTGATGCTGTTGACAGATAGATGTGGGGAAGTGAAGCAATTAATTACTAAAACATAAGTTTTAAAAATGCCATACGGAAAGGTGACCAGATTTAGACATATACATATTATGGAATGAGGAGTTTACTACTTGCTAGAAAACCCGAATGTCGGCACTCATGCTTTCTAAAAGTATGTAGCACATTATTACCTATAGGTTTTAAAGGTACCGCCAAAGGCATATATTCAGAATAACCGAGAAATCATTAAACCGTTTCGTTTGGCTTTTGAACTCTCAAGTACACTTATGAATTTCTGAAGAAAAATTTATTTAGCTGTAAATGTTTTCATGCATCATTACAATACAAGATGTAGCGCAAATAAAATTCTCTGTGCTTCATAGCTTTTACTTGCAAAAGTTGCAAACTATTAAAGAATGAAAAGTTTATCTAGTCCACAATACTGTTATGCTTAAGTTACTACTCTATTACAAGGTCATGTAAGATAGTCAGATCATTGTATATATAAAAGCTGTCTTTTAACCCGGTGACAGGTACTCATTATTTCGTGATTTACCTGATCGGTCAGGGTTCGCAAATCACTCTGGACAATTTCACCGTACCATTTTTTAAAATAAAAATTTACTGATTTTATTTACATTTTCAAACATTCTGCGTGCTGAAACATTTCGCCTGATAGACAGCACAAAATATAACCATGCAAAAGTTTCTGGTGATACTGGGTTTAATGGCTCATCTGCTGGTCATAACTGCCAGCATCAATAGACCAGTGGCCTTAAACTTTCCGTTGTTTAATAGAGGTAAGGCGTAACAAAGGAAGTACGTATTAATGGTTTAACTGTTGGAATGCATTTGTAGGCAGGTACTATTTTTTAAATTTTAATTTGTGCTACAGATTGGGCTCGGAAACATTTCCATGAAAATGGCAATTATTTTGAAGGTGACATTGTTCTTCGTGACACGTATGTTGGCGGAGATATTAAGGCAGGATCGTACAACGCTCGATGGAGAGGTGGCGTGATTCCATACGCATTTCATCCCAACATCCGTAAGTGATAATTATGGGTATTGCACAGTTTGCAAATCAAGAAATTAATTAATATAGTGAGATAAATTTGTGTCTGTACAAATGGATTAGTTGTTCGAGGTCGCCAGGCAGTTAATATGGCTATTAAGGATATTGAATCCAAGACATGTATTCGCTTTGAACTTCGCACTCGAGAAAACCCTGCAAAGGACTACGTACTAGTTACGTCGTACAACTCGGGATGTTATTCATTCGTGGGTAGAGATGGAGGTGCTCAAAATTTAAACTTGGGACCAGGGTGTTGGCATAAAACTACCATCATTCATGAGTTTGTTCATGCGGTAGGCTTCTGGCACGAACAATCGAGATTGGATCGGGACGATTATGTGACTATTCGTTGGAATAATATCGCACCATGTATGGAAAATAAAGCAAAAAATTTACACTTTTCTCTACTCAAAATTACGGCTTAATTTTTATTATTTTTTAATTATTTTGTAATAGCGTACTGGCGGGAATTTTCAAAACACTCCAAATTAAACAATTTCGAAACATAGAAGACGACCTACTATTACCCCGAAGCAAAATATTCCTCTCAATTTGTTCGGAGCGGGGGATGAATTTGGAGGTCTTACCGAAACAGATGCTTTACAAATTAACCGAATGTATAATTGTACCGAAATTAATTATTACGAAAAAGCTAATAAAGCAACTTAACTTTAATACTCCTTCTATCGCTCTACCACATCAACATAAACAAACTCATGCGGGGCAAACATCCAGGGTCCTATTGGCTTAAGTTTGAGCTCCGAATCAGGTCTCAGTTCAAACTTTAATTCCTTCAGCGTATAAGCAGCAACTAGTTGCATACACTCCATGGAAAATCGTTTCCCGGGACAGTTTCTTGGCCCATGCCCAAAAGTGGTAAGGGCATATGGATGCAAATTATCCTTATTTTCTGGGAGAAATCGGTCCGGTAAAAACTTTTCTGGCTCGGGAAAATAATCTGGATTTCGATTGGCCGCCCAAATTGGAATTTGAATGGTCATGCCTTTAGGAATTTCTAATTTAAATTGTTCATTTTTCCAGGATTTCGTACAAACACGCTCAGCCCTGTAGAAAAAAGGGTTCAGGCGAGCTGCCTCATAGATACAGGCTTGTAAGTAGGGCATTTCTCCTAAATTTTCATGCTGTAAATTTCCGGAATGTGTTTCAAAAACGGTAGCAATTTCCTGATATACTTTTTGCTCCATGTCGGGATTGTGTGCGAGGTGGTAAATCATTGCGCCAAGAATGGAGCTCATTTGATCTTGACCCACCCAAAAGAAAATGAGAGCTTCGCACAGTAGCGTGTCTTCGTTAATGTTTAATTTTTTCATTTCTTCCGTGTCCAATTTGTCTTGCCATTCTATGCAGAGGTCTATAACGTCGTTGAGTTTTTGGCCGCTTTTACGACGTTCGTTCATGATGGCTTTAAACACTTGGCCAAATTCCTGGCTGGCTGTAGGATTCATCATTGTGCACGGAACGTACTTCAGGAGAAAGGGAAATGTAACTGTGAAGCAACCGGAAAAAAATGAAATATTTTCTGGATTAATAATAAAATTTTGAAGAGTTGTACGCAAAATGGCTTAATTCTTACATGTCCAAGAAACAATACCAGGCCAAGTATTTAGCACAGGAGGAAACATCAATTTTCGAACCAATTTTTGATACGCATTGTCTCGGTTATATCTGTCGCAAATTTTAATTGAAAAGCATGAACGGAAAACTAGGTCCGTTAACATGGTACAAAGAGCACTGTAAAGAAAACAAGCTGTTGTTAAACATTGAATTATAACTTAACTTCCAAACGATTTTGTACTAACTCATCCACAGGAAATTTTTCTAATCGACCCTTCTTGTCGCTAGCACGGATGTTATTTTTAATGTCTGCTACAAAGTCTTTAGTAGTTTCAATAATTGGCATATTCATCAATTTTATTTTTGAACTGCTAAATGCCGGTGTAGAAATGCTACGAACAACTCTCCATTTATCACCTGTACGATTGATATACTGTAATTATTATTAAATTCTCAAATAACCCCCTAAATGCTGTCGTAAATTTTGGGTACCTGGAAGAAAATCCGGCATTTCATTCAATATTGGCTCATTAAATTCCAGAAAGCGTTTTTTGTCAAAGTATTGAGAGTCTTTGACAGTAATCAGACGAATTAATTCGGCATCACACACAAAAATTTGGGGGTCACGTCCCTCGTAAACCTTAAAAATCATAATAATATGCAACACAACACGTATGACGGAAAATAATGTAGGTTTTACGTAGTCAAAAGTAAACTTTAGCTTGGCTAGATCTTTAGTTAGTGTTTCTTTATACCCCAAAATATCCTCCGTGCTGCTTCATCCATTCCAAGTCTTTTTCGGGTGCTGGGATCTTGTACAGGTCATGGGTACTTCCTAACAAAAAATGGGGCTTAATCACTGGAATTCCCATTCTTTCCAAACTTCCAAAATGCCACCGAGCGTAAAGGATCAAGGAAACTATCAAAATTGTGGCAATTGCCACCAATACGGTGGCGATAAACAGCAGCATTTTCAAAGAGTTTTCGAAAATAAAGATTGATCCGAGACGGGAATAATACACAATGTGCGCCACATACAACTAAACTTAAATTAAAATGACTTTTATTTTACACGATATAACACAAAATGGGAAATACACGTCCGTTTTGTTGATACAGCTTGTTTTCCCAACTACTTATACTATACTTAAACTTCAGCTATATGACAGGAAAAACGAGTCAAATTCTGGTATTGCTGAAAATAAGTTGATATTGTTTGTATGTAATGTAGTAGATATTCATGGTGAGTATTTCTAGGTGTTTCTTATGCACACATTAGGCAGGTTTCCTCAAACTATTTATCAAAACTCAATTTGATGTTGGAATCATCAGCTCAAACAAAGGCAAACCTGCTTTTAGTTGTTACCCTTTACTTGGTATTACCTTTCACAACAATTGAATTAATATTCAGATGAATGCATGCTTATCCAATCAAACTTACTCTATACAAACAAGTACGAATGCTCACAAGGTAAAATAGGTATTAAGTTAGTAGCAAAGGCTAAACAAATACACATACGTTTACTTTTTTGCATATTCTGATCCTTCACCTTATGCAGAATTTTGCCGAACAATTAAAAATGGCATGCGTGGGAAATAACCGAATAATCCATAATAATAGGATCGGTTTTAATTACTATTAGTACTCAGATAATATTCCCTGTTTTCAAGGTTAAGCTCAAACTACATATGACCATTTGTCACGTTGGTCACGTTTAGATGGTTTCAATTTGAGCGAAGTGTTAGAATGGGTACTCCACTCCACATACAACTTGAGATGTAAATTACATTAAAACTGATCGTGAGAAATTCTTCTGGAAGTCGAAAATAAGCATTTTATTTTCCATCCGTAAGACTAGATAGGTACTACATGCATCCGCTACGCTGATGTAGTCAAACACTTAAATTGTACATATATTAGTCGACAAGCAGCCATCAATTAAATGCCAATTATAAATGCCTATAAAAATGGCTATAGTACTGATGCACGCACGGATGATGAAAAATATTAAGTGTAAAAATTGGAGAAAATATCAATCAGCATTGTAAGCCAAAGATTCTAACCTAAAACGGTGTTACAAAAATTAATCTTGAGCACGTCGTATAATCATTAGCTATTAGCCACTGAGCATGTAGTACTTATCCATAACATAGTGCTTAGGTATTATAACATTCTTGTTCCAGCCAGCCGAGCTTTGTAGTTGTCGATGTCAGTTATACGCCATTAGCTCATGTTGCATTAAATTCATTAAGTAATTGTAAGATCTGTTGCGTCAAAGGCTACTATTATTTCATTAAAAGATAATAAAACAACAACTAACAATCATACACATCTGGAAAATATTTTCAAGTTTATTTGTTCAACATTTACCACTTTAGTCAATAATTCCTTGTTAGATACACACACATATTGGCATACAGCTTCCGTATCTTGAAAGAAGTTGGTTTCAAAGCGGCTCGTTATTACGACAAACAAATTTCCTGACACATAATAGCCACTTGAAGTTAAAAGCTATCAGCATTTACATAGTTGGTTTCAAAGCGGCTCGTTATTACGACAAACAAATTTCCTGACACATAATAGCCACTTGAAGTTAAAAGCTATCAGCAATTACATTCCTAAAGTCTGGATGTGGTAGGTAAAATGTCCACCCAGTAAATCGCATGTACTGTTGTAGATAAAACTTCTGAGAGCAACTTTTCTTTTAACCAATAATTACCAAACAAACGCCGGTAAAAGTCTACCTACAGCTATCCTTGAGACTCTGTTTGAAAGTCATCATCACTCAAGATATGTAAATAGTTGTTGACATCATTCTACGGTAAAACAAAACACATAAATACTGGCACTTGCATCAATGTACAATTTATAGTAAATACTGTCAAGCGCCTGACGATAATAATAT
The DNA here is from genome assembly GCA_027744295.1 of Callyntrura guangdongensis. Lineage (NCBI taxonomy): Eukaryota > Metazoa > Arthropoda > Collembola > Entomobryomorpha > Paronellidae > Callyntrura > Callyntrura guangdongensis. The sequence goes on from JAHZNB010001058.1 coordinate 12,809, forward strand.
ATCTACTCATTCACCAACATTTCAAGACATCATATAGTTCAGTTGTGGGCAGCAATTATTCTTCAATTATGTACCTATCCACATCACGACGATAACTTTGTCGTAGAACGTAACTTCTGTGGTGGTTGTGCATGTGTCATGTCATCGTATTACTACTGATGAAGACATTTCAATCAGCAATGAACTACTTATCGGGGTCATTATTGACTCATCACACTATAAATGTGCATAATATAATAAAGATCAATGGAGATGTGTAAGTAGGATACAAAGTCAATTTGAAGTGTCATTGACTCTAACAACTAGGCGTTGGCTACGATTTCGTCATTAAAACATAA
>JAHZNB010001059.1:0-20776 GCA_027744295.1 Callyntrura guangdongensis
ATAAAAATGTGACAGGGTAGTACTTGTTATATTAGCAGCAGTCGGTAGTAAAAAAAATAAATAAACGTAGAGACTTGTAAAAAAATGTAACGGCAAGCGACAAGTCAATCGTACGGTATTATGTACTAAAAGGAAGGTGAGGGAAGCCGACTTTCCAGTATAAATGGTAAAGACTGGTGACATGAGCTGTTGCATTCAATTTGAACCCAGGCGAGTTTATCCTTTTCCATTTCAAGGTTTGTCAAAATTATTTTTGGGAGATATCTTGATGTGATGATGATAATGAAACGGGAATTTACATTTACACAGAGAGCTACACACTTACCATCTATTTTCCCAGAGTTCAAAGAGAGAGATGAGTAAAAAATAAGTTGTGATGATGAGATTCAAATCCGGTCTAGTAATCATACGGTTTTGTAGAACCGGTAAGAGTAGAAAGGGAAAATGGAAAACCCAATCTGGTGCGTATAATCCAATAATAAAAAAGTAATTTAATTGCTAATTTCTGCTTACTAAGCAGACACATTTTACGCGAAAGGCTAAGTTATGTATATTGCCTGCAGTAATCTTCAATGCACAGAGAGTTCGTTATATTCTGGTGTTAGGTGTCTGTTGCTAGGTTTTTGCTGGCGCTTTGCTTGTAGTACCAACAACACAAGAGGGGAATATACTGCTTAACGTTTGGGTAAATTTGCATGACTCATCATATCATCATCATCGTCGCATGTCTTTGGGGTAGTTACCGGTATTTTTAGATATGCATAATTTTACTTTGATGTTGGAATGTTTTTTTCTATAAAAAATCAAAGCGAAATTTCAAGTTATACATGAGCGGAGTAGTAAAAGTGTACAATTCACAAGAGGAGATGGGTATTAATTTATCGATAATGAGCAAAATAGTATTTCCAATGTCATAAATAAATAAAATCAACAATCACCATCACAGGTGATTGGAGATTTTTTTAAATTTTTAGACGGGCTTGTCAAAAAGGTCTTCCATTATATAACTGTTAATACATAAACATCAAAGTAAGAAGAAAATTAGTCTGTTCACTTACCACAATACAAACTGAAATAAAATTATTATCGAGCGTGTAAATCACCCAATTAAGTGTCGTCTACATATTATCAAAAGAATTAACGTAATGTTATGCTATGTATACATTTAATGCATTTTATTTACATTAATTGCATAAATTACTCATCACCTAACGCTACTTCAAATTTAACAAGTATACAAATATAGAATATATAGACCTATGCAAAAATTATCACACAAACTAAAATAAAATAATAATCCGACGTGTAAGTCACCCAAATAAGTGCCTGATATATATAAAAAAATAACATGATGTTATACTATATTAAATATCCAATTTGTACATATTTAAAATGAACGCATGACTTCCTCATCACCTGACGCTACTTCAAATTTAACGAATATATTCAAAACACACAACAAGCCAATCAAACACTCTATAATTAGATTATATATTCAACACAATACCAATCATTCCTCTACAAAAGTCTTTCGATGATTCCTGAACCAAAAAAAAAACCTTCACTAACGAATCACAGCGACAATAGAAAAAACACCCAACATTATTACAACCACAACATATTACAAAAGTCCATTTTCCTATTGACTGCGTGCACCCTAGACCACGACCTATTTCTTCCAGCGTCTCTTTCTTATTCACCCGACGAAAATAAAGAAAATCAAACAAAAAACCTCCGAATAATATTCCGTGACACACAGAGAGAGAACACGAAACCCCACAAAAGAAAACCAGAAAACAAATAGCAAAATAAGCTAGAAAAAAAATAGTAATCCTTTTCCCTCCATTCTATTCCCCGTCTAACAAACACTCCTTTCCTTCTCCAATTTCTTGACAATTCCTAATTTATCCAACAAGAATGTAAAAAATCAAAAAGTTAATGTAAACAAACAAGCTTCATATTATAATACTCCCTCAAGTCCCAACACACACACAAAAAAACCAGACAAAAAGAAACCAGATTTCTCCAGGCTTCTATATAATACGTTCCTCTTGTTTCACAATGACATCTCCTTCATCTTTGCCGCATCATCGCTTTTTCTCACTCCGCGTGTGTCTCTGTGTACCTTGTATTCTCTCTCTCAAACACACACCCTGTGCTCCAAAGTGTAAAACTTTTTTCTCTTGACAATTTTCCCTCTCTCTTCTTTCTCTTTAGAAAACGGAATGATGAACACGTCGACGACGGAGAAGAAAACGAGAATGATGAAAGTAATGAATACTTGAATGGGCTACTATTACTCTCTCACACACACACACGCGAGACCTTATTGCGTCTCTCATATAATAACAATACTCTCCTCTTTTTATATAAAACAACGCGACGAGGTTTTTGTAATGGTGCACTGATGCGTCCCACAGAGTCATTCTTTACCTCCACTGAAGCAGAAGTGGGTGCGCTTGCAAATAAATGACAATATGCAAAACAGGCTCTCTTTCTCTCTCTCTCCTTCTTTCATTCTCTTTTTGATTTACTTTTCTGAGAAAAGTTGGCGTGTGTGTGTGGATAGGAGCCCTCATTGAACTTGTAGTACTATACGTTTCTCCCTGAGAAAGATGCACGCTGATGTAATGAAATGAATAGAGACACACGTACAGGGACAGAGAATGAAACTATGAGTGATTCAGAATCAGCGAAGCAAACAAAGTGTTACAGAGGTCCATGTCATCATCATCATCATTACCAAACTGTTTTCTTAAATAACTTTTCTCTTCCTAAGCTCGCCTCCTAATACTTTCACTTCACACCAATAACAACGCGAATTTCAATATTATTTTAAGCTCTTCATTTCTTCGCTGTTGGACACGAACAAAAAGTGTGTATAGTCATCACCGTTATCATCACTCGCAGTGGCAGCAGTACCAGCGTTTGAGTTTCGTTGTAACAACTCAGTCAACACCAGCTTATTTTTTAAAGACAAAAGACGTGAGTGAGTGAAAGCAAATAGGTAACTTTTTTTCTCGTTCATGATGGGCTGGGGTATTACACGCTTGCTTTGACGGCGTTCATATGTCACATACATATATTTGAAAAAAAAAGTCAGGTATTGTATGGATGTATGGAGTTTGTATACACAGACGAAAGAAGCACACATTTCCCTGACATTTTACCAGAGGCAAGATTATTAAGAAAACTCAGACTTTAAAACTTTTTTCTGGTTGTAGTAGTAGTGGTGGTGGAGGTGTTGCAAGTCGAGCGTATGTGTGAGTCAGCAAGAGAAAGAGAAAAATATGATGGAAATGAAAACGGAGAGAGAGAAAACAATATATATAATGGGGAGAGTGTATATCACTTACCTACGGTGAGTACCACCATTTACAACGGGATATTGTAGTATAGTGTTTATATGCAACGACGATCAATTTTATGACGGAAATTTTCATCAACGGAATTTGCTAATTTTATTGGGTATTTTTTTATTAAAAATATTTTTATAAAGTGTGCAGCATCTCGTTTCTTAAGAATAATAGTTATTTCTAAAATCGTCGCTTAAATGGTCAAATTTTTGAGACTTGTAATTTTTATTGAGTCTTGATATGTTATATGATGAAAGAGAGTATCTATTAATTAAAAAATCGCGACAAAAAATTCTATTGAAATTGTAATTCTGTGTTTTGAATAGCATATCAGATCATATCAATTTCTTCATTTTTTTCCTTTTTTGTGTACCAAACCCGGTTTACATGGCGCCCTCCCAAGGTTTTCTCTCTCCATTTTTAACGTAACTTTTTTATTTTTCTTGTGAGACCTCTTTCCCCATTTTTGGACTCTTGGGCTATATAAGTTCCTTGTAAAAAAAACTCCTACTACTTCTAAGACTTTTTTAAACTTTAAGAAGCGGACTTGGACTTTTGAAGAAGGAAAAACACAAGAGAAGCGAATGAGTTTTTGGACTTGATCCTCTCTCTCTACCTCCTGGCCTTGCGTTCCTACTATTTTTATCCTTCCATCTACCTATCCCTCGTCTCACATTACCAAGCCCCATTTTAATTAATTCTGACAGCATTGAAAAATCGCACTCGTTTCATCTTCTTTCCCAGAGACTCCACCTCCCCCACCACACCACCACCACCTCTCTCTCTCTCCGTCTCACTCATCTCATCTCTACCTAGACATCAAGTACATGTACGCCCCCGTTCTACATTTTATTCCCCCGTTTTATTCGTCTCTCCATTTTCTTCTCCTCCGTCTTACGCAAACACCTGCATTTTGATTACGCATTTCCATTTTAACGACTTGCTTCTCTCCGTGTCTCTCTTTGCCAAAAAAAACTCGAAAACTGCCACTTTCCTCGACTACCCATTTAATGAAACTGTTTGTAAAATGGAAACAGTGAAATGAAAGACTCGACGGTGAAAACGCTGAACATCTCGAATAAGCGTAGTACTTTTTCTCCCTCAAAAAAAAATGTAAAGTAGTCATCACATGACGATCATGATGATGATGATCATGAATGAAGTTTAGTTCTATTAATCCCACCAGCAGCAATTGTGTTTCATTTTGTTCTTCCTTCCTTTCTCTCATCCAAAACCACGAGACTTGCGTTAAAAAAGTCTTTTTGTTCGAAGGAAGGTAGAAAAATGCGTGTGTGAGTGCGATACTACGTACTTAGTTCATTCGTAAAACTCGTATCTTCATCTCCGAAAAAAAGAAACATTTTTCCCGACGATTACACCACAATATTCAATTTTCCCTTTCTTGCTTTCTTTCAATTTGACTCTTTTCCACCAGCGGGAGATTTAGTTTTTCAAATCAACTTGTGTTTTAGGTCTATTTTTGCACAACTTACAAAAGATACCCACCGCATAAGCTTGAATACATTTTATAGTAGAGATTTTTTTGGACCGGTGATTTGCCATTTAGGAAGGTTGAGTTTATATAATTATTAGCGGTGCTTATACAGGTTTGGTAAAAACAAAAATAAACGCCCATGTGTCTGTGCGTACACGCGAAATATACAAGAGACGGGGTTAAAACATGGTTATCGAGACGGGCGCGTGGATGTGATTTAAAGATCGAGAAAATAATAGGTTGTGTTGTTGTTTCTTGTACATTTTCTCCATTAATTAAGTAAATATATTGTTTAAAATATGCTTTGAGACGCAATATGCAACATTTAATACTAGAAGTCAATGTATTGCGAGAAGACGAGTGATCTATAAGGTAATTCATGGGTTGTTAAGTAATCGTATTCATATTACTGATTACAGTAATCGGAATACTGATTACTTAATCAGTAATCTGTATTCGATTACTTTTCTGAAAAATAAAGTAATCGATAATCTGTAATCAGTATTAAAGGCTTGCCTAAATGTAATCAGTAATTAGTAATCTAAAAAAGTATCTTTAACAACCCTGTCACTAACTCACAATAATTATTAATATGGGCAGCGTTCAAGTGTTACATATACACAAAATGTCAATTTAGTGGGTTTTTCAATTTATTTTAACTTTACTAATATCTATATTTATATAATTATAGGTTGTGTTGTTGTTTGTTGTACATTTTCTCTATTAATTAAGTAAATATATTATGCTCTGAGACGCATTTGGCATTATGCAACACTTTATTCAGGAAATCAATGTATTGCGGATGAGAGAGCTACCTATTAGTTAGTTATAAATTTAACTCACAATAATTATTAATATCCACGGCGTATAAGTGTTACATATACACAAAATGTCAATTTTGTAGGTTTTATTCAATATTCAATTTATTTTAACTTTATTAATCTCTACCCTATATTTGTTGTTTTTTTGTGCATACTCTCTATTAACTAAGTAATTATGCTGATTAAAATATATTTTGAGACGCATATTATACAAACATTTCAAACCGTACCTATCATATTATAGACTAAAATTAGATTTTTTGATACTGACATTTACAAAAGTAGGAATAATATTTCAAGGTAATTGAAAGCATACAGTACTTTATTGATTTGAATATATTCTGAATGTATGCAGTGCCTCTGCCTCCAACCATGGATCACAATAACCTGCAAAATATTAATCTGAAATCTGAACGACGTCCGTGTGTCTTACTTACACACATAAATTTTATGTCGTTAGTTTGTTTATGCAATGACACAATTATGTCAAACTATGCAATTTTATTATAAATCGCTATAATATGTAATACTCTCTCGTTCGTATAACACGTGCATGATTTGATTTTAAGTGAGAAAGATGCCACCGTTTTGGACAACTTGGTCATTTTGGTGTATTTTTACTACTATCATGTAAAGAAAATATAAGAAGATTATCTTCCTAAGTGAAAGCAGGAAGTCTTACTTACACACATAAATTTTATGTCGTTAGTTTGTTTATGCAATGACACAATTATGTCAAACTATGCAATTTTATTATAAATCGCTATAATATTTAATACTGTTAATACTGTTAATCGTATAACACGTGCATGATTTGATTTTAAGTGAGAAAGATGCCAGCGTTTTGGACAACTTGGTCATTTTGGTGTATTTTTACTACTATCATGTAAAGAAAATATAAGAAGATTATCTTCCTAAGTGAAAGTAGGAACTTGCCAGTAAATTATAAATCCAACTTCATCGAAGTATACAACACATTTTTTATATTACTGGAATTATGTACAAAAATTTAAAAGTCCTCAACAACGTCCCCCAGCAACGTCACTACTGTCCCGACTAAAAAAATCCCTCTAAAGGGCCACCTCGCCCAGTGTGTCCCGTTTGCTCCTCAATGCTTGCTTCCTCTCTGCTTATACGACCCTTTTCCGGTTTTAAAGCATCCAACAAAGCCTACCAAAAGAATATACATCCAAATACTCCAACCTACCAATCCTCTCCTTAAAGCATCGTTTATACTGGCACACAAACAGCTTGTTTTTTTTCAACTTGGCTGATCACCACAAACTACAAACCGTTCATAAAGAGAGAGAAATGGTTAAAATGGTACGAGAGAAAGATAGAGAGGAAGAAGGTGCAATGACTTTTAGTGTCGTGCTGTGCAAGGAAATTGTCTTATGCTCTCTTCCCAACCCTCTTTCCCAACCACCGCATTCCTCTCGCATCCTCCTCCAATGTCGCCTCCCACCAAGAAGCAATAATTGTATTGGAGCGACAGATGCTCTATATATAAAATACCTATTATTATTATTATTCCACAAAACCAAAAATATACTTTCCCTTTCTACACAAACATGATCTCACAAAATTTAACGTGCACTTCTGACTCCATACTGCTGCTGCAACTTATCCCTCCTATCCGCTTGTTTGTTCCTTATTCCCGGGTACAATTGTCTCCAGCGCGGTTTTCTCCAACCTAAAAACATTATTATTATTATTATTATTATTATTGGTCTTTGTTGTCGTCGACGTCGTTTTCTCAGTGTGCGGATATATATGGGATTTACCACAAACGCCAAGAAGAGAAATACCAAGAAAATTTCCTTTTCATCTTGTGCGCTCTCTCTCTCTTCCGCCATATATACGTCGGCATGAAGATGATGTTCAAAAAATTATCGACTGACTCCCTCTCAGTATTTCTGTGGCTGTGTACGTGGGTGTATCCAGATAGGGCCCATATATAAAACCCAAAGCCGACGACAGGACACGCAAAGAGAGAGAGGACCAAAGGAGGAAAAGGAAATTCGATTTCCTTTTTTGTTTCATCCGCAAACAAGTGTATTATGAGAGCTGTTACATCATCTTGATGATGACAACACGGAGGAGAATGATGTTGTCGCCTTTTCCTTCTTCCACTTGTACTCCCGGAGAGATAGATAGTCGAGAAATGCTTTGTGGAGGAAAGAAAAGAAAATAAGAAAGGTTGAGAGAAAATTGGATGATTTTCGGAGAGGTTCTTGTTGTAGTGGCGGCAGCGGTAGTAGTAGAGTACTACTAGTAACTTGTACAACGCTTTCTCTTTCTCTCTCTCTCTCTCTGACTGGTACTCAGGTCTGCTTGAGTGTGAGTACAAGTACTACTACTACTATTTTCCTGGTGAAAAGTCCTTTCTCTTTTTGGTCACATATATAGAGAGACACCTATCGTGTGTGTGTATTTATACATGGTTATACAGAGAAAATGTCGCTGTGGGGATCTTCTTCTGGAAATGGCGGATGTGTGTGTGTAGAGAGAGAGAGAGAAGAGAAAAGCGATGAGGTAGAAGACAGGATCGTCTCTCCAGCAGCCAGATCCGCACAAACAGACATACACACTCGCTTTTTCACAGATTTGTCCTCATCTCCGCCTCTTTCCTTTTTTATCTGCTGAGGCATTGTCTCTCAACAAGAAAGAAAACCTTAAAAAACACGCTCGTAATATTACTTGAATATAATGCACATATGTTGGAATATATGCACCACATGCATGACACATACGAATGCACATATTTTTTACTGCGTACTCAAAAAAACACACAGAGACACGCTCACTCTCTGCTTTCGAGTTTTCAACAGCAGCAGCAGCAAATCGAACAGGGTTTCCGGGTGCTTTCATATATCCTCCTCGACTTTTCTCTCTTTCCTCTATTCTCATCCTCAAGAGTAAGTACTTGTGTTTTAAATTACGTTTCTGTCTCGAGACTCAGAACGACAACGACGACAAGAGGAGCAGTTCTCTTCCCAGCTCAACCCATTTCATGTGCACATTTTTTTGCTGTTGAATGAAAGAGGGAGAAGGAGAGAGGAGTAGTGGTGGTGGTGGTGTAGTCATCAGCTGGCGTTTCTCAACGATTGTAGAAATTGGATGGTCGGGAATACACCTGTCGTTTCCCTCTGTCATTTCTTCTTTTTTTTATTCTTTGGACTCGCCGTCTTTTTATTCGGGGCATTATTTATTTATCTTGGTTCACCTGACGACGACGTTTTCATATTCAGATTCATGGCAGAAGTTATCGGACTTTTTTGTGTGTTCGACGCCGTTATGTTTTTTAAATATACGCGTTTTTCTAGTTATGCATTAATAGATACAATCCCTCCAATGTTTCCTTGACTACTTGTACATTTCTCCATTTACTGCCCATATAAGAGACTAAAATCAAGTGTTTTTTCTTCTAAAGACGTTTATGCAAATGAGCGTACATCATAACGTGGTTGTACTAATAACCACCAGAGACTGCGGAACCGGGGGATAAATCCCCCCACTACCGGATTCTCAGTGTATGCAGATTTATAAAACCTACTACCTTACAGGATATGATTATCCCCCCCTTGCCCCCCTGATCCGACGTCCCTATTATTCACCCTAATCTAAACCTTTATGAAAAATTATACCAAAGAAGAATGTATATGTGCTAAAGAGCAGACCCACACTCCCTAAACAATCTCTCTCTTTCTCTTCCTGATTGTGCCTGTAAAGTGCCTTGATTTGAATCTTAATTACCTTTTTGTCCGCCGCGCTCTTTCTGTTCTCCGCGGGTGAGAAAAGAGACAAAACCGAATAAAAGGGACAGGGAATAAATGAGAGTGTCACGGGAAAAAGGGACCGAGTCATCATCATCAAGGATACGTATACACGTATAGCTTTCTCACTCTATTTGCTTTTGAGATGAGACCATGAGAGACGAATAGTCTGTGAGAAGTACAGAGAGAAAGAGAGCGTCATACACAAACACTCCCTCCCCTCGCGGTGTCCTTTTTCTCTCTCCGTTTCATTTTGGTAGAAAAGCATAAATGTAAACAACGGCGGACTATACGTACCTACACAACGCATGCAAATTTTCTTGTATATTTAGGTATACACACGATACACACCTACGTACCTGTACACTCATATTATATACGTACTCACTCAGGTTATTTAAATATTGAGTCGGGAAAAGTGTGGGAGGGTGATGATGATGATGATGTTGACAAAGGAAGAGAGAAAACGAATATTTCTTGTGATGTCCTGCTTCTCTCACACTTTCTCTCTCCCTCTGAGGTTTCCATCTTGAGAGTGTGTTGTGCGTATAAGCTTGAGTGCCTTCATTTATCGTCATTTAGGCACATAAAGACAGCTCAAGCGTGCCTTTAAATGTTGACTTGGGCATATCAGTTCATCTCTCTCTCTTTTCTTTTTACTTCTCGCCATCAAAAAAACCTTTGACTAAGTGAGCTTACTTTTCTCTCTCTCTCCACTTCTCTCTTTAAACAGTCCTTGTCGTGTTCTCAGATATGCTTCTAAACGCCCCCTGCCACCACCTTTACACCACCCGGATTCCATTTTACGCTCTCATTCAGTCCCATTTGAAATGCAAAAGAAGGCGAAACATCAATAAAATTATCATTGTTATGGATATTTATACCACTGCTGAGAGAAAAGATTAAACGCATACAGAACACAAGACACTCTCTGGGGAGAAAACGGGTTCATCATCACACGCTCTCTACTTAAAATTCTCTCTCTCTCTTCTCTACACAGCTTGTTATCCTTCAAATACTCTATTAATTTCCGCCATTGTATTGCCTAAACAAAGACAAACAAAGAGAGCACCAGAGTGAGATAGAGTGTAAAGTGAGCGAGGGAAATGAAGCCCAACACATAAATATGCACACATTTTACCAAGAAAGTTGTAGGTAAACGATTTAAGCGAGAAAGTAGTGCGCGCATTTCCCTCGTATCAACTATTCGTGTCAGCCTCAGATACACAGACCTTCACTACCAGAGGACGAGGGACAATTTAAAACGAGAAGGATTTTTTACAAGGTTAAAACCCGGTATAAAGGATAACAGGTTTTCTGTGACGCTACAGGAACGACCTCTGGCGGAGTAGCACCAACTGGTAATGTTCCCTTAATGTTATTCCAGAATCAACAAGGCCCCACACACATTGTCCTTCTCTTATTTTGCAATGTGCTGGGAATTCGTAAAATAAGTTGGAATGAAATCTGTGTGTATGTGTAGCCAAGAGAGTAATTTCTACCACTGTGCCCTTGTAAAAGGGATCTACTAGCCAAAAGAAGACGGTAACGACAAGGAGGTTATTTGGTGTATAGAGAAGCCGATTTAACGAACACATCTGCTACTTCTCTTCAAAAACTTTTTTTGGTGTCACACATGTTTCTTCTGCCTTGCCACGAAAAAAAAATCACTGCTAGACTACCACCACTGCCTACTCGCCCCTGTTGTCGATGTGGTGGTGATCGTCATCTTCGTCGTTGCGTTTTTTTTTGTATTCTTAAAAAAAGATGACAATACTTTCTCCTCTACCACGACCACCACGAAATTCACGAATGTGCACTGTGTACAAAATCATGGTCGAGATTATTTTCAAATCTCAAAACATTATTCTTTGCAAGAGAGAGAGAGAGAGAAAAGAAGAAAAGATTGGTTTTCTTGTCGTGCGAGAGTGGTTGTGTTGCGTACGTAATCTTCGACTTTCTTGAGAGAGAAACGATGAATTTCACATTTGATGTTTGAATAGATGAACGCAATGTTTTTTTCTTCTTCTTCTTGGGGAAGCTATTTATGCAACTTGTATCGTCAACATGATGTATTCTTGAAATATTTATCATTTTTTTCTCCCTACACACGTTTTTGTCTGTGGTGGTGGTAGTGATGGGAAAGAAATGAATTTATTTATGTGTTAGATTGTAAATAAAACGAAGAAAGAGCCAGAAAAGTCATTGAATGACAAATGGATAATGCTCTCTGGTGATGGGGGTGTGGTGGTGAGATCATATGCAAAGGGACAACTCGCGTCACACTTCTCTGTTTTCTCGTAGCATGCTGACTATTTCGCACAAGACGTTTTTTTTCTGTGATTTTTATTTCTTCAGAAAAATTGTACATCTGCTCACGTACAAGTATGTATTTGCTGTTGTAATAATTCGTTAGTAGGGAAATCTCAACTTCCACATTTTGCGGGAATATTCGAGTATAATGAGTTAAATAGGAACTGCGGACAAAGGGGGACAATTAGGTATAATCCTATCCATTAATTTTTTAAGGGTCCGATTGTGGGGGAATTTATCCCCCGGTTCCGTCGTCCACGAGTAAAAAGGAGTTAAGATTATGCAGATACCTTTAGCATTGGGAAATGATTCTGTCACTTTGGTGGAACAATTTAGTAACACATTTTGGGCAACACTATATATATTTTGACCGGCGTATAACCATATTCATATTTACCATTATACTTACTCTTGAATGTATACCATATTTTGCATTTCAATTCAGCCCAATTCCGAAAAGAGCCAAGAGTCCAAAAGATTTATGCTAATCCTCTACAGTAAAATGTCAGAGTTTTCATCTCGATTGGTAGCCCCATTGAAAATATCATTTAATCCTTGTGTTCGTCAGAATTGGAAATATGTATTATCGTACAAAAAAATCATCTTTCACCGCTCTAAAGAAAATGCTAAAAAAATAAGTCAAGAGCTCGTGCCTGTGCGTTTGAGTACTACACTCGCATATATCAAACCCCCGTAGAGAGAAAATCTCGTACCAATTTTAAATCACCGACCACACTCCATCTCCAATCACTCACCAACCAAACCACTCACACGGCTGCTGCTTCTACTGCTACCGTTGTACTTACCGAAAATGGTCAAGTATCTGTAAAAATGTGGAATTTCCTCAAAACTCGAGTGTTTTCTCTGTTCATAGATCAAGAAAAAAATGATCAGAAAAACAGCAACCGAAAAAAACATACCTCTTTCCCCATTTCGTCCGGCAGTTGACTTTCTCTCTGTATATGTCTCTGCGATTTTCTTATTGTCCACCATTGACGTCATCTCTTGTTGCCTTGAAGTTTCCTCTTCTCTCCACAAACTTAAATATTTGTTCAGTGTCAATAATACCAAAAAATCGGAGAGCCAGCCAGAGAAAAAGTGAAAAGAGAAAAATACCCATAACTTTACTTTCCACTTGATGATAAATGGTACAATAAGCAGAAAACGAGCGAGTATCTAACCAGAATCAAACGCTGAAAAGAAAAAACACACCCGTGTGTTATGTACCCTTCTCGCGTACACCCAAACAAAGTCATTCATCTCGTTTAGTTTTCAAAACTGAATGACAGAAAGAGACAAACACACAGAGAAAGAAATTCCAGAATATCGTGTCTGGATAGGTGGTATCCTGAATGTATGCGCATTATAAGATCCCTACACATAAATGGCTTGTTTGGTACTTGCTATCAACCTCCATTTTTATGACGGTTCGTAATGCGCTTCTTCTCCGAGACCGCATGTGTGTGTATGTGTGCCCCAGATTTCTTTATTTTATTTTGCGGGTTTCTATTTGGGTGGCGCGTTGAATTTTACATGGAAATGGTGATGACGACGATGAGCAAGATGATGATGATGATCAATATTACCAAATTTTATTCTCGTAACGATTCCTATTGAGAGAGTGTGTCTGTCGGAGAGAGAGAGCGCGAGAGAAACCCATCAGGGCTTTTCCTTTTTCTCGGAGTTTCTCTCTAGCTTTTTTGGTTCAAATATCGTCTCGTCGCGTTATATTTTGCACAGAGAGAAAGTGTGGAAGAATGAGATTTATAAAGAAGATGATGAGGATCTCCAAGAATTTCCATTTTTTGATGCATTACTAAAACATGAGTTGACAGACAATGAAATCGAAATGAAGTGAGTGAAAGGAACAGCGAGAGAGAAAGAAGCGAACGGTAACTCGCACACAATAGGACACGGGAAAGGTGTGACCGGTACTGAGAATTTAGGCGCATATGAGGGTCTTTACAAATACCGTATTGTAGTTTATTCCCGGGTCTACTAAAAAATCCCATAGATTCTCGCACCCAAGGATAATCGAGAGGATTGCTGTAAAAATAACGTCTCATCAGTCGCCTACACTCATATCACAACTATCCCGGCCTTTTTCTTGTTGGAATTTTAAACCAGCGGGAATTGTTTAGCTTTTCTATAAAAATACAATATATCCTGAATATCCCCAAAAATCGCTCCAATTCTCCGATTTCTCGCAAAACCCCAAAAAATATTTCCATTTTCCAATTCATTTCATTCCTAAGCTTTACATTTTTTCTTTCAACCGCAGTGAAAAAAGAAATGCAGAGAGAAACTGGTCATCAATTTTTTTATGAAACTTTTTTTTCAAAAGAAAATATCTCAAAAATTACACAAGATCATAAAAAAAACTCTGTTCTGAGTCTTGAGCACAAATGAGGGAAAGCCTATACAAATATCTACTCTCTTTACAAGGACAACGATGTCTTTCGGCCCTCGGCCCTGATGATGAATTTCACGAAAGTTTTTTTTAGCCCAAGTTACTGCTTTTTTTATACTACCAACAAGCAAGAAGAAATTGCCTTGTAATGAAGGATACTTTTCCAGCACACACATACACACACAGAGAGAAAGACTCTCATAAGTACAATTTGATGTAATGACGGTGATTATTAGAGCTTTCTCTATACACGTTACTGGCACAGCGGATGTTATACACAGGCACACTTAGATTTATTAAAACTTTTTTGTTTGTTCATAATTGGGCCAGCGAGTAATAACGACCAGGGTAAGAAGAGAGAAAAAGAGAAAGTGGTGTGTGTGGGGTACTAAAAAAAGTTAGAAATTGCAAAAATAATGATGTAGGGGGTCTTGTGAGCAAGAAAAAATATAAAAATCGAACTTGTAGTAAAGCTAGTAACCCAGATCATAAAGTAACATTATGAGAGAGAGAGAGAGAGGATTTTTGTTTTTGCAGCAGTGAAGGGGAAAGTGGTAAACGAGCAAAAGCGCGTCTTTTATTTTTACGACGACGAGTGGTATATTATAGTGGTTTTTGTACTATGTACAGCTTCTCTGCAGCAGAAACATGACACTTTTTTCGACTGGTGCTGTTTTTTGGCGGGGAAGAAGGAAAAACGGGAAAGGGAAAGAGTGTGTGCAATGGTGTCACCGTCGCGCAGTAAATACGACACGAGTGGGGAAGATTTATGAGTTTAATAAACACTCGGCAGGAGAGAGAGAGAGAGAGAGTCATGTTGTTATTTTGGTACGTGGGTGCGTTGTTATTACGAATATTCTGTTTTATTTGGCTTTTATTTTATTTTTTCGGATTTAAAAAAAACACTTTTACTCGAGTTGGTTTTTTTAAAGGGGAGAGAGTTTGTGTACGTGTGTACATACATGAGTAGGTGTGTACTTAGTAGGTATTTATTTTTAACGCCTTCAGAAAAAAATAACATAACTTTGGTTCACGCCCTTTGTTCCTTTTGGTTTGGTGGCTGCTGTTCTCTAAAGGAAAACTAGCCGTTGTGCTGTTGTTTCGTAAGCACACACAAAAAGAGAAAAAAATTACAGAGTTGCTACAACAAATACAGCTACATATTTTCTTTTTGCAAAGTTTATTTAGTTTTTTTATGAAAGTATTTTGAAAAAAGGAAGGTGCAAAGTTTTTTTTGCAAAACAGGCAAATTAACAAAAACGAAGTGCGAGTGGAGAAAGTGGGTAAAAGCAAAGAGAAAGTAAAGAAAGTAGGTAGTGAGCTTGAATAGTTAGCCTGCAGTAAAGAAACTGAGTAAANTAAAAGCAAAGAGAAAGTAAAGAAAGTAGGTAGTGAGCTTGAATAGTTAGCCTGCAGTAAAGAAACTGAGTAAACAGCAACTTACTTTTTTATATTTTTTTAAAAGAAAATAACAGCCAAAGTAAAAGTTTTTTTCTCTCTGTTTTTGCACTTTTACGATTTTTCTCTTCGCCATCGAATACAGATGTGAAGTAAGAATGTTTTTCTCTCTAGCCGTTTTTAATTTGGTGCTCATTAGCTGAAAAGAAAAGCTGCTTGTATTTTAGTATTTTAAGCTGGGCTTAAAAAGAAGAAGAAAAAAACGTCACAAAATGAAAGTTTTAAAACTGCATCGTTTACAGCGTACTTACGTGCTTGGAGATAAATTAGACAAAAAACTTGGAGGAGTAAATATTAGGGAAGATACACAAAAGAGATTAAATATAGCACGCTGTCGATTTTAAGCAGGTCAGCGGGAACTTTCTCCTCTCTCTCTCTCTCTAGTAGACTAGGACTACCAGAAACCTTAATAGATGATGATCACGCACACGGCTGTGCTAACGCAATCATGTCGCATCTTCCTTATAGTCACAAAGTAATTGAGATGGAAAATACACAGCTTATAAAGGTAGTTGTATAATTGTAAGTAGTTTTGTAGAAGAGGAAACTGATATAGCGCTCACACGAATGGGACAAGCTCAAGATATTTTTTTCCTTCTTCTTCGAGGAATTGGGTGGATCCTCTGCCCCACCCAAAAGACTGGCTAAACTCTCAATCTCGATTTCGGAAGAAACTATTCATCCACAAGAAAATGGTTTCTATTTCTTTACCTTCTTCCCTGGGAGGAGAAACGAAACTTGTTTTCTGCGTGGTTTTACATTGAAAAAAGGAGCTGTACAGTGTTTTTAGATGTGTTGTAAAAGAGAGAGAGAGAAAAAGTTTTAATCTGGGCGACTTATTTTTTTACCGTTCGATGAGTCCACACAGACACACAACAGGCGGGAAAGCGAGAAAGAGAAGAAAAAAATGATGAAGAGGAGTGTAAAAGGCAACTTTACTTTCTCTCGTAGTCCGTTTCTCTGTCTGTGTTGTGTTCCTACTTGTTAGCACTTTTGCCGGGAGAGTTGTTGTTTCTCTAAACATTTTTAATGACGACGGACGGAAACAGCGGGGAAAATGGGACGACGACTGCAATGATGAAGACTCTTTTTAAGAGAACTTTTATTTTGGAAAACCCGGTAAGATGTTACAAGAGTTGAGGGTAAAGAGAGGGAGAAAGTTTTTTAAATCGAGAGATAGTAGCGAGTTCAATTCACCCAGTTGATGTTGCAACAAAAAAATTCTTACTGCTGATAACGAGCTATCTAGAAGGAAGGGAACTCCAACTAAAAAATAGGAGCACAGACGGATGAACACGAAAAGTGAACAGATTTTATTTTTTTTACGGAGAGAGGAAGTAGAAACGAGAGAGAGAGAGGCTTGCTGGGGGATTGTTCATAGATAAAGTAATCAGTGTGTCGAGTAGAGAAACTGGTCGGTAGGGAGAGAAAGCAGAGAGAATTTAAGAAGAAGAAAAAGTTGAAAAGTAAAACTGGAAGATTTTTGTTACCAGGAAAAAAAATTTGATCGGTTCACTGCCTCAGTGACCTGGGCTTAAAGCGTAATAAATAGAATTTTCACAACAGGATAAAAGTTTATCTTGAGCTGCTTTTTGGCTGAGGAAGAACAAGAAAGATTATGATGAAGATAAAAATTACAAAATTACGGTTGGTTATCTTCCTGGAGTTACTTCCCAATTTGGGCAATCCTAAATATCTTAAAGTAATTTTGTGTTTGTTTGTCTTCCCATGGAGGAATCTAAAATGCCTTGAGCAAGGAGGCTTGTAATAGCGGAAGGTTGCATTCTGTTTGTTATTTTAAATCCTGTTTGAAAACAACGCGTGGGTTTTTGTATGGCTTGTTCCTCGTCAACATTTAGTAACGGTTGCAACAGAAACGGAATTATGACGAAAGCAAATGCGGCAATGGGAGTTATACAAGCAGCGCAAAGCAGCGTACAAAATTCCTCGTTTCCTTCCTGTCTTCTAACTTTAAAGGAATTATAATTTGCGGGTGATTTGGAAATTACACCGAGAGAGAGAGAAAAATAGTTGCAAGTTACGTGTTACGAGTAATGTAACTTCTGCAAAACTATTTTCCCTCGAGTAAAATGCGCGACAGGAAGAATAAAGAGAAAATTATGATTTTAGTTGGAAAACAAGGGAAAATGGGAAAAAGGTGAATGAGCCTTCCCTTCCTCTCTCCCAGGACTTTTCTCTGGTATATCCGCCACTGTTATTTCTTTGAAGTCGATTCCCTCTGAGAGAGTTCCTCTCTCTCTCTCTCACTTTCTCCTCATTGTTATTGTTATTGTTTCGTTGTGGGTGGCCTGTAATGCCATACCACGATGTTGTTGTTGATGATGTCAAATCACTCTGCCTGTTTTCAAGGGTCTGTTTCCGTTAAAGCCACAGTTTACTCTGCAATTCCTCACCCAACACACACATTGTAACGGCGCTTGATAATGATGTTGATTGAGTGTGTCACTGGCATTCCTGTCAAGTGAATTACCTGTGTGTTTATTTTTTTATCTTTCTCCCTCTCGACAGCGCCATTTTGTGATTTCGCACAGCAGGCACCCACTAGAGACAGCGAGAGAGAGAGAAGCGTTTTTCAACCAGAAAATTCCTTTGAAATGGATATTACTAAAAATAAATGGGAAACACAACGGCAGAAAAGCAGTGCTCATTAACGGTTTCTCAGAAACAATGTTGCTACATGACTCACCACTACTCTCTCAGGTTTTCCTATTGTTGTTCCTCCTGCTGTTGTGCGGAAATTGTATTTATTTACATTTTGGAAAAAAAATCCGAACAAAACAATAATAATGGGCTACCAAACGAAACATAAAATTTGTTTTTCTTCCTCAGGTAAAACCAAACCCCTTGTCACCTCACATTTTATTCTAAAAATTTCCGTTACGCTACTTCGTTTTCCCGCCATTTGTTTCCGACTCATTAACGGTTTCTCAGAAACAATGTTGCTACATGACTCACCACTACTCTCTCAGGTTTTGCTATTGTTGTTCCTCCTGCTGTTGTGCGGAAATTGTATTTATTTACATTTTCGAAAGAAAAAAAACATTTTCCGAACAAAACAATAATAATGGGCTACCAAACGAAACATAAAATTTGTTTTTCTTCTTCAGGTAAAACCAAACCAAGCCTCTTGTCACCTCACATTTTATTCTAAAAATTTCCGTTACGCTACTTCGTTTTCCCGCCATTTTCCCCCCTATTATCTCCCAATGTCCATTACTACCCTGTCTCTATCGACATATATTTTTTTCTTCTTGGAAATAAAAAAAAATCCATTTCTTGTTTCCTCTCTCGACTGAAAGTATTCCTCAATTCCTTTTGTCAACATCTCGTAGAAAAGGGAGAAGAGAATAAAAAAATGGCAAAAAATGTAATTTATGAAATGGATGATTGCTTTTGACATGATTTGATTTTGGAAAAACACTGAAAAACTTTTAATGACACAAACTTTTGGAAGCGAGTATATTATGATGACGATCATGACTGTTTTGTGATCACAAGAAAGCGAAACTTATGTAATTCTCTGCCCCTCCACACACATGTGTGCATTATATGTACACTTTTGTACACTGCCACCCAAATGGAAAATCAATATAATCCCCACTACTACACACTGTATCATCTTTTCTCTCTTTCTCTTTCTGTGAAGTGGCAAATCGAATGATGCAAGACAATAAACAAGAGTGTGAAATTGAGGGTGACAACGAAAGAAGTAGTGATTTGGCAAGTTTTTCTTTTCTTTCTCTCTCTCTGTGACTCATTCATGCACTCTCACACAGAGAAACAAGCCTGTGGTATGAGAGCCCGTAATGCAATAATAAAACTCATCATTATCTTTAACCAAGTCACTCACAATACCACCCCGCACCACACCATCATCATCACCATCACCATTCCGCATCATTCGAGCATGTGATATAAAACCATCTTTGCAGAAAATACACGCACCCAAAGAGAATGTATCTCCGACCAGGAAACGTATCTTTCCCAAAAACAAAATTGTTGGAAACCATTTTTTTTCTCTCTCTCTCTCTCTCTCTCTCATACACACATCTCGCGTTGGTTTGACGTTAGTGAGAGTAGTAGCTTTATTCCCTGAAGTCACCCAACAAAACCAAGTCAAGCCAGAAGCTGTAAAAGTAGTAAAAGCTGGACGGAAGGAACCAAAACTTAATCATGCGGTACACTGTATCATCATCAACATCACTCTGATCATGATCATGATGACCATCATCCCTCCATCCTCCTCCACAATGATCTCTGCATGAGGTATTATGAACCAAGAGGTAATCATTGGTACAAAAAAGGTCGCTAGCGTGGTATACCGGGTGGTGATGCTAGTCAGTCAGAAGCTTAGGCAAAAAGGTAATAAGGGAAAAATATGTAAGTAGAAAAGCCTTCCAAAATTGCTGCTCGTAGCCGCTACTAAATTTTTGTGTCCTTCGCAGAGAGAGTCATCGTGGAGAGAGAACGGGGCAAACAACTTTTTTTCCGTGTGGCAATGTTTGCGACGATGGGGAGCAGAGGAGTGGTAGTAGTAGTAGTACCGGTAGTCCCAGTGGATATTTTGGGATGTGAGTGGATTTTCTCTCTCTCTCTGTCTGTTTTGTGGATGTTTTGCTCGGGGGACGAGGAGAAAGGCTAGAAAAACGTAGCAGTATATAACATGCAATCAGTCAGTCAGTTGTTCAGTTAGAGAGAGAGAGAGAAATGGAAGTGTATTAGTGTCCATTCTGCGTATCCGCCAGCCTTTATCCTTTTTTCCTTTCTCATCGACAGAGAGAGAGAGACTACCGGGGCGCACGTACGGAAAGGGAAACTGGGAGAGGAAAAATAAAAGAGAAATAGTGCATGTCATTGTGTGTCTGTTTGGGTGTGGGAGAGAGAGAGGAATTGGGTTGGTGTTTTTGGAGGAAAAGAAAGATACAATGAGCTCATCATAAACGGAAACAACGCCATGCTAATCGGATCATTTGCTACTGGCCTTACTGCGTGTTATTGTGGGTATCTGCAGTTGTGTGTAGAGATGAACTGTAGTGCTCAGGATGATGATTACGATGATGATGATGATGATGAGGTTGATGGTGTAATTGGACAGGAATACGGAATACTGTTTAATTACTGCAATG
>JAHZNB010001061.1:0-18972 GCA_027744295.1 Callyntrura guangdongensis
CAGAAAGTCTCCAGTATTCCAGCTAAAGCACAGTTGTGCCTATGTCTGTTGTATATTAAAAGGAGGAGAAAGCGAGAAAGTAAATCTTGTTAATGAAGGAGGATATAATACGCAAATGGAGAGAACGAGCAAGAGAAGTTGGTGGAGGGTTATGGCTTTTTATATGGAGGAACCAACGAGCATGAATAATTTCATTAGAAAATTTTCTCTTTTTCTCCGCACCGCTAACCTGCTACTTACACAAGAAATCTGCCCCAGTTTGGAGATCACGCAAAGGAAAAGCGTTAATCCAAGAGAGAAAATATATTTTCCCGAAGAAAATGAAGTAATACTTTCTACCCATTTGTAATTTTAATGACCACGAGCTTGCCGCCCCAAAAAGGTGAAACTTTTTGGCGGAAGAAATGAATGTGAAAAGTAAATAATTAAAATATCTATTTTGTCTCACGTCGTCAAAGATGAAAGGGTCCACCTCCTCCACCGGTCTTCCAAACCAGCTGGGATTGATGGAGGGTAAGGATCCTCCAGGGTCCTCGATAATGTGCTCGTCCCTCTCACTTCCCAAGTCAACCGTGGACCGTCTCTTGTCTTTGTCCAGGTGGGGCCAAAACTTTTTGAAAAAGGGCATCATCCTCTTTTTGATCTCCCCTTCCTCCTCCAACTCATCCAACTCGTCATGCAAACCACTCTCCAAACTGGTGCGACTAGTTCGGAAATTATCTGCTTCGGAACTCGGCTCGTGAGAGCCCCGCTTGCTGGACAAGCCGGGATGCACCAGGATCCCACCACTCCCACCGCCATTGTCTCCAGGAGTGATGTTCCCTTGTGCAACCGTCGCCTTGTGTCGGGCAGCCCGACTGCCCATCACAGCCGCGGCGCTCGCCATTTCCGCTTCAGCAATAAACAAGTATAATAATTACAACAATAACAACAACTAACAACAGTACTAACAATAATTTCACTCGCGCACCCAAAAAACACTTGACTCACTGATTCACACCCACGCGCACACCGTTGTACTTTTTAAACCCTACCTTGTAACTTGCAACAGCAATAATAATAATATCAGTAATGTCATTAATTGACTTATTTTATGGTTCCCTAACAAAGTCTTTTTTCTTCTCTAACTTTTCTGAAAAGTAAAGAGAAAAGATTTATTGCAACTGGTGTACCACATCAAGACGTGTCACCCTAACAAATCATTAACTCCACTTTCTCCTGCACTGATGATAATAATAATAATAACAATAATACCTTCTGTAGAACTATCTATTATTTTTCTCTCTAGAGTTCACTTTACACACGTTTTTCCCTTCTCGGGAGAGTATTACGTTGTGTTCTTCCCTTGGAAAAATACCCTCATGTCAAGAACCTAGAGAAACTCATCAAATGCTTCACTTAGCACACACTCACGCGCACAACCTGCACTTGTTCAAGCAGAAATAAAATCTCTTTTTTTCGTTGACTACTGCAACGGCATGTTGGGATTAGGGGTTCATTTTTTCCAGCATTTTTTCATCGTCTACGCTACTGCTGGACTCTCTCTCTTTAAGAAAGAAAGATGTTCTAGTGTCTGTTTTTGTTACCACTGCTCGTCTATTTCTAGATTTGATGATCCTTCCCGGCTGTGTAGTGTGTGTTTAGAGTAAGTTCTACTTCCGTCCCCCTATAGATCTCCTTTTCTTTTTAGCAGGAACAATGATAACAATAAGCTGCCCTGAGCCTTTGACTTGCTACGGAGAAACGCTCAGAGGGGAAAATCAGGCGCGCCGCGGGAAAGTTAAGAAACTTCACAGACAAGAGGAGTTAGCTAGAAAGAGAGCGTCGTAGAATAACACCAGGAGAAACGATGATGATGATGATGCACCAAGCAAGATGTGGCTTTACAATGTGCCATCCTCACACCAAGGATCAGTTCTCGTCATCAAAGATGGATCTGAAATAAGAAGGAAGAAAATATGTAAAAAAAAGTTTGTTTGGAAACTGACTGCGTGTGTGAGAGAGAGATGCTGAGAGGAATAATATGGTTTAAGTGTTCATTTTATACTCCCCTCTCTAGTCCCGCGTTTTACTGATGTTGACAGCAAGTCCTTTTCAACTTTTGAAAGGAGAATGGAACTAGACGCGCAGAGAAAACGGCACCACTCCATCACCACTACTACAACAACTCTTGGCCGTATATAGTATTTTCCTACGTCAACCTGTTGTTTCTCGGTGGATGCTTAAGTACATTTTGTGTAGAGCGTTTTGGGGAAAAGCTTAGTAACTGTCAGAGGAGTACAAACTCTGTCTCGCTCTGGGTTACTTTTTAGACACCCATATCGGGGCAGCCTATCTACTAGGTGTTACATACACAACCGCTGCTGTACTAACTTGGTTTTTGCCTTTATTACTTTAACAAGAATATAATCTGATCATAAGACCATTACACGAGATTATCTGGCAGTACAACTGCAAGGAATATACTATAGAAAACTATGTACCGGGTATAGATTCCAAACTACCGGAATGAGTTTCCTGAGGAAATAGACGGAAAAAGAAAAGAAATTGGCAAACTTGATCTTTAATCGCGACCGGAAAATCTAGCAAGAGAAAGAGATTGAGAGAGAGAGAGAGGGAGAAAGAGGCGGCAATAGAAAAAGGAAAGAAAATCTATTTTGGTATTTTATTGGACAAGAAGGGGAAAGAAGAAAACGAAATCTGAACTCTCAAAACGAGAGAGAGAGGGGAAGAGAAAAAGAGAAAGTAAGAAGGAGAGGATATTTAGCAATTTCCTTTTTGACATGATTAAGGAGGACACATCGTCATCATCATCACTGGATACCCGCTCACATGAAATAACTAGTGGCACAATTATAAACTGCAAAAGACATTCGTTTTCCTGTGCTTTTTCCACACCCCACTCGAGAGTGTATAAAGAAAGGCTTAACAAGTTTGCCATTCACACGGCGGCGGTTATATATGTGACCATTCCTCTCTCTCGTTGTTGTCAGGCCTGTAGTGTTAGAGTTACACAAATAGGTACACATTACATTTCCTATTTCCTCTGTCGACTCTGACACAATCATCCGACACTACCAGTAAAGTAGCAACACTTTCTCCCTCTCTCTCTTTCCTCTCTGAACAAGGTACCTGAACCAGTCAGTCAGTCAACAACACTAAAAGCTGACTAGCAAAATAACCCCGTGAAATCCTCTATGTATAACACCATCTCTCTCTCTCTCTCTCTCTCTCTGTATTTTGTCCTTTTCTCTCATTTCCCCCTCCCCTCCTCTCGCACAGTTCTCCATTTTCCGCCACTCTACAAAGCATTTTCTGGCTGACTTATTTCTGCAGAAAATCTTTTAAATGCACACGACCAGCTAGCTACCCATCGTTTCCCGTTACACTCCCGACCATCGTGACTCGCAACGTCCATTTTCTCCCTAGTCCGTCGCTGCCTTTTCCCCCTTCCTCCCCACGTCGTCGTCCATTTTATCCCGCTTACATAACCGTGCCTTGCATATCCTATCACCATTTGTCATCCCACACAAAACATGTTCCCTACTTACATCGTCATCATATCAGCAGTACTGTATGCATCTCTGCACTTACATACATTACATAAATAATTAGCACACTTCCATCCAATTTCTCGCTCTCTTTCTCCCCCATTCCCCCTCTTTCCCCTTTCTTTCTTAATTACTTGATAACGTTTCCCTGACAAACTTTCGCTCTAAATTTTCTCGTTACATGCTTTCTTTAGTAAAATACATAAACTTTTCCTTTTCCGTAGCCTACCGCAAGTAACCACAGTGCATCATTCATAATGCACATGAACACTCAACTTTTGACGTTTTCCGTCAAGATGCAAGCTTTATGCCTTTCTCTACATAACACAAGTAGGTAATTTGAATGTGTCTGGGAGGGTGGTGAGCAGATAAAGATCACAGTAAGAGATCACTCTACAAGCTACATGAACAACGCCAGAGACTTACATTTTATTACTATTTTAGTATTACAGCGACACTGCAGGGAGACTTTCCGCTTTTTGACACACAAAAACACGCCAAACTCAGAAACACACTTGGAAATTAGTTTTGACAGCAAGTCAAATTCTTAGTGGTTTCCAGGAGGGACACACAAAGAAATGTCACGCGAAAGTTGAGCAGAGATAAACAAGTTTATTTCCTCTTTTCCCCTATATTGTAGTTCTGTAAAGTTTATTTACTGCGCACTGTATCTCTACTAAATAGTTTTCTCCAATAACGACACAAATCCACAATGTTGGTGACACTGAGATTGTGGCGCCATTCTGGGGATTCTGGGGATTCAAGAAATGGATTTGTCTGTGGGAATGAGTGGCACCACTACTACTGCTGTTGACCCTGATTTTTTCGCTGCTACTACAGTTTGTATTATGGACGTTGTCAATAACCAACACAACTTTGTAGAGAGCTGGAAAATGCTCCGGAGGAGAACAGTATTTTTCGCCAATAATGCCACAGTAACAACAATAACGGACACTGTAACCGCAAGTGTAGGTGCTCGACGGACCTTATCTGGGGCCTCCAGTTCCTGTTCCTCTTCTTCTGCCAGTCCAAAAGGAAAATAGGAAACCCTCGAGTTTTTGGCAAAGTGAGGAAGAAGAACGGTCATAAAAGCAGCGCTGGCGACTTGACTGCTGTTTCTGGGGGAACTAGAACGTACCTTGTGAATGGCCCCTACAATAATTAGAGTTACGATTAAAATTAGTGTATTGATAACCACCGTTTTAGCGGTTTCGTTTTTGGCAATTACTAGCACCACTGTTGAAAAATAGGACGATGTCGACGCCAACAAGGAATCTGTGGATGATGATCTTCCTTCAAAAATAATTTTTGATGTTTCGTTTAGATCTTTTGGCTTTGTCAAGTACTGTGAAAGTGAACTACTGCTCAAGGAAGTTGCTGCTTCCCATAATAACATCTTGATCAGAACTATAAACATGTCGTTGTTGTTACGTTTATTTTCCAAAAGAGGAACAAGATGATGCCTTGTAGCAGCAGTAGTGGTGGTGGTCGTCGTTGTGTTTCTTCTGATAGCTGCTTGTCGAGTGGTTGTGAAAATGGAGGTGGTGGTGGTGGAGACGGAGGGAGTGAGGATGATGAGGATCCTGTTCTTCGTTGTACAAGTGGCAGCGGCGTCGACGGTAGTGGTGGATAGCCTTTTTGCCATCATGATTAAAGTTTAATTGAAACACCAACACAGATAAATACATGACTGCAACCGGGAGCATTCCTCATCCATTAGTTGGAGTAGTTTTCCTGGAGGAAACGGACGGATGGTGGTGGTGGTTGTAGTAGTTGAAAATGACTTGGGAGGACCATCACCATCTTATAAACGTCGTCGTCGTCATCATCATCATCGGCAGTAATAACAGCATCTTCATTTCCCAGATCAACATTGCCGAAACATGGAACGTCGACGTCATCAGCCCAAGCAGAGGGAGGGAGAGGGAGATTGAGAGATCTTTATCCCTTTCTGGAATCTCTCTCTTTTACTTGTCGACTACCACACGGGTAAACGCAACATCTTTTTCAAAGTATATTTTCACAGAGTTCATAAAAATTTACTGAACAAAATGCTTATCTACATCACCAATTTACTTGATTTGTTTTTTCTTCTTTTTAAAGTTTTAAGGAGAATGTTGAACGTGAACAGCCCACCACTTGAAGTATTTGCCAAGAAGGAGGAAGGTTTACGAAAGAGGCATAACCTGAGTAGCATATTTATGCTTACTTCCCAAGTCTCCAGGGACATGGTGTAGGAGACTTTGGGTCATTTTTGTCCCTGAGGAAAAAACTATCTTCACTTTGGGTTCACAGACCTCTCGCTCGACCGTCCTCCTCCTCAATCATGTAAACTNTTGGGTCATTTTTGTCCCTGAGGAAAAAACTATCTTCACTTTGGGTTCACAGACCTCTCGCTCGACCGTCCTCCTCCTCAATCATGTAAACTACACCAAATATGAGAAGCACCATGATGCTATTTTCTGATGGACTGTGTGTGTGTCTGTGTCTTAAAATTTTTTACCCTTCTAAAATGCGTCACGACGACCGCCAGTCCACCACAGTGATAAATTTTAACCCGCCATACCAAACATATTTCTCTCGTTTTACTTTACATGAATCCGCTGACGGTAGCAACTTTCCGTCTTTCTTTTCTGCCGCTGTTGAGGGTTCATCAAAGCCCACTTTTTCGTTCCCGATTGACCATCCTCGTAGGAAAGTGCCGAAAAAAACTTTGACGGGAACGGTTGTTCAACTTCCAAAATGGATACTACTCCTTTGGAATAATATTATTATGATGACGAGGAATACGAAAGTGAGTTGCGAGGAAAAACCACAATCCTCGGGAATAGTTTGGCGAGGGTACAAATGGTAACGAGTAAGAGAAGAGCTGCTGCTTCAGAGTAGAGTGTTGAGGACGAGGACTGCCAAAGACCAGACTAGATGTGCCTCTGAACTTTTCCTTCTTCTCCCTTATTTCTACACCAGAGAAAATACACGTTGCTCAGCGAAGGAAAATAAGCAACTGCGAAACACTTTTTATTTTCAAGATTCTTTCCTCCTACAAAACTGACTCCGAAGAGTTCTTTATTATTTATGTACTTTCGAAAAAGTGTGTGTGTTTTCCAGAAGTGTTCACAGGGAGAACCATAACCTAAAATGATATTTTTAAATGGTAGTAATAACGCACACACAAACTGTCTCCTTCCAAATTTCTCTCCTGTGGTATGTCCCACCAGATTCTCTGGAAAAACAAGCAAGATCAAAAGCACACTTCAGTTTTTTTTTCTCCTCTAAATAACGCACACACAAACTGTCTCCTTCCAAATTTCTCTCCTGTGGTATGTCCCACCAGATTCTCTGGAAAAACAAGCAAGATCAAAAGCACACTTCAGTTTTTTTTCTCCTCTTGTAACTTTCTTAGTTTTATTTTTCCCCTCTGTGCTTTGTCTATTTCTTTTCTCCCTACTTCCGCCTTAGCTAGCCTTTTTCTCCTTTCCGGTATTCTCTCTCGCCAGTAGTCGAAATAGTAACTTTGTGAGGTTGGACCACAAAACCGGAAGTCAATATAATCTGGAACCACCGGTAATGAGCTCCATTTTCTCCTTTTCTCTCCCTCTACTACTCTTTTCCCAGTGAAACTCTTGGTCCGAGACTTGTCGATATATTTCTCTTTTCACGTTTTGTTAATAATGCTTGTTACAACAACCGTCAATGGCAACAACAGCCTGCAGATCACTTCACAATCCTCCGTTTCTCCAAGTTGTACCCTGGCGTACCTTCAAAAACTCCCCACGACGTGGTACTATAGTCCACTTCTGGTAACTTTTTTCACGCAAGCAGCAAGGATGTTTATTACTACTACTATTATTATCCCCACCACCGAGCACTTTCTCTATTTTCTCTTTTTTTCTTTTCTGTCGGACTTTTCCAACCTGAACCACAGCGGGAGCCGTAGCAAAACTTGTTTAGTTTTTTTCTCTCTCTTTTACTCTTGTGTCGAATTACACTTTTTCATCCTCTTATCCAACCTGCCTTTTTATTTCGTTTTATTGCCCGTCACCGCCGCCACCGTCGTCATCGTCATCATCATTATCCAATAAAAGCTCTGGACGGTAAAATACGGTGGCAATAGTTGTTTAGCACTCGCAACACATCCTTCTGCTATTTCTCTCTTTTCCTCTTTTTTAATACTTTCCTCTTTTCCTTTCACGTCGTCCACACACAAGAAAATATGCTCTGGACACTACTCAGTACTGAACAAACACCCGGATCTTTCTTCCTATATTACGTCGTCCCTATTCATTTCCTTGAGAGTCAGTCAAAAAGTAATGAGGATTATGAAAAGAGAAAAAGGAGAGCGAGAGAAAACAGAGTTTTTTTGTATTTGCTTTTATTGAGAGTGTACGCCCTTGCATTGCTTGTATTTTGTATAGTTTACCCCCTTTTCTCCTTTTTGTCTTGTTCACTCCACTATCTCTGTCTCCGTTTTCTCAAGAGCCGGAAGAAGATGATGACTATTTTTTTCCTCTAACTACAGCCCTTTGCCAAGTAACATCAACGAAGGAAATCCATCAGCAGCAACACACACACTCTATATTACACACAAACAATACAACAGACACTTCGACCGTCGTCGACGAGAAAATGAGAGAAAAAATACATTTTTCTTGGTGGATGATGAAGGCGATGATGATTACCGAAAGAGAAAAGTGAATGAGAGGGAGAGTAAGTGCCTAGGATGGGCGATGTTGAGAGAAGCTCTTCACTTCATCCCTGTCTCCCTGTCGAAAACTTTCTCTTAAGGAACAACGTACTTTCTTGCGTATTTTCCTTTTATATTTGTTTTTCTCTTCTCGATGAGATGAACACGGCGATAATAATGATGAGCGTAAAAATCTTTTTTTTACCTTTTCATCAAATCCAATCTGTAAAAAGGATTCATTTACTTAAATCCGTTTTTATACCTATTTTTTCACTCAGACGTGTATCGAAAAATCTGTTGTACAAACGAGGGAATTGCATTGTTAGAGATATTCTCGCTGTTGCAGAAGAACCTGGGGAGAGATATGATTTTTGTTTATACAGTCGTATTACACGTGTCAAAACAGCAACTGTTTCACCCTTCTTTGCATTTTCACCCGTGCACCTGGTAAATTACAGGCTGTCTTTTGTTCTACTTTCTCTAGAAGAGCAAAGGCGATTCAAAGAAGGACAACGGCATCAGGATAAATTGAAAATCTGCCCTTGAGGTTTCTATCGACAGTTTTTTGATTGGCACATACTGTTTCCCCAATAAAGGGTCCCGTTTAAAAATTGTCTCACTTTCTCCAGGTTTTCTAGATGCACCTCACAACAATACTCAAATACACGAATCCAATTTCTCTGAAACCACTCGTTGTAAAACCTGAGGTTATTGTATATCTTTCAAAGAAAATCTGATTTTTGTTCGTTTATTTTCTGTTGCACTCCTTTCAAACTTTCTCTTGGTTATTTTCCCTACGCAAATATTTCCCCCTTGTGCTACTGATAACCTATCGAAACAAAAACGATATATTTTTTCTCCAAGCTATAGCTTACTGGTAAGCCAGCCGACCAAAATAACATCGAGCACGAACCGACACGCAGTTCCCATTTTGTAGTTGTTCCATGAAAGCTGCTCCTTTTCGTACTACTCACTCCTCCAGCAAGACTCTCTTTTCTCTCCTGTTCCCCCAGAAAAGACAAAATAGCACAGCACCATTCTCTCCTTTTTCCCTAGTTTTCTTCTACACAGCAAACCAAATAAGCTTTTTTTGTATTACGCTTTTCCCTGCTACTGCTGCTCTAACAAGGCGTATTATTACCAATCCCTGGCATGCAGACCGTCCTCGTGTCTTTCTTATGGCTGTACTTGTTCTCTTGTGGCTTGAATGTGTGTCTGCTTTTCGCGCATTGTGTGTACATATCGCAGTGGTGGTGATTTAGCCAAAAGCAACTCGTTCTCTCTCTCTCTCCATTCTCGCCTTCCTTTTACTTTTCGTAACTCAGTAAAAACGAGAACTCTATGCATCCCGTTATTTTTTCCTTTGCAACTTGTACTTGTTCCTCAATACCAGTTTTGGTTGTCTGCCGTCAATACAAATACTCGTGCTACAAACGTACTAGCAATCTCGTTATACCCGCAGAAAAAATATACCAGCCCAGCAGAGGTACATGTACATACACACACACACACAGAGGGAGAGAGAGAAAGAATATTATTCTTTCTCATGGCTCGTGGTAATATTATGCATTCCCTTTTCTCTTATTTTCTTTTTTCCTGCATGCATGCATACCCATATAGCCCCTCTGCATTTCTTCCATTAGTTTTTAACCTGTCGTTCGTTTTTTTGTAAAACAGGCCTGTACTCTCAGGTAGGTAGCAACCTAATAGACTGTAATGGTCGGGGCTTGCTGGAAGAGAAGAGAGAGAAGAAAAAGTTTAGTTCTCTTTCTTTTTTGCATACACATGACAAATATTCCACACAGTTTATTATTATTAGTGTTATCATCATTCCTAGTTTTTTGTCAGGGTATATACATATACAGTAGCTGTATAGACAAGGGGAACAAGAACGGCGTGTGTTTCGCGTAAGAAAAAGTTTGGACTTGAATAAGAAGACAGTTTAAAAAGATAGTCTAGAATTTCCGCCTGTATTTTTTACCATGAACGGTAGTTCGAGTTAAAAAAAGTACAATGATAGGCAACCCGTCGTCATTATTGTAATAAACGTTGTTGTTGTTGTTGTTACTGCTGTGCTGCTTCTATAACCTTGTAAGCAATTGGTATTTTTATGGATGTTTTGAATCTAAGAAGCCAATAGGAAATGAGGTTGAGTAATTGGTGGATTTGCCTGGGATGAGTATTCATTTGAGAGTATTGAGTTCCGCGGGAAACGGGAGATTGTTCTTGGCACACCGCAAAGTTTGCAATAAAAGCCCAACCCCACTTATAAACTCCAAGTATGTGTCAAATCTTTAATATTAAGGAAAATAATAATTATAAAAATGTTTTTATTCAATCCGGCTCATTTATTGGGATTTTACGGCTACTTTTATATCCTGCCACCCTTCTACTGATAATTTTGTAATCAGCGAGTTTAATATAAGGAAAATAATTATAAAAATGTTTTTATTCAATCCGGCTCATTTATTGGGATTTTACGGCTACTTTTATATCCTGCCACCCTTCTACTGATAATTTTGTAATCAGCCAGTTTAATGATTCCCAGTGTTTGGTCTGAGCACATATCTAAAATAAAAATCTAAAGTCTTAAGTACATGTTGTCGTCGTTGTGACGGACAGACTGTCTCAGTCGGTGATAAAGGGCTTGACCTTCAGTTTTTTTCATAAATTACTTCCGCTAATTTCCTGGCTCAAAGCATTCCCTTTTGATTCACAAAATTTAATAATACTTCCTAGTTAACGTTCACCAATCTGAATAATACAAACTATTACCAATTTTCCCTTTACAGCATAAACAGGGATCGTACGACACAATTAAAATATACTGCCATTTTCCTGCAACGGCGCTTACATCCAAGAAAAACGACAGATAAAAGTGGTGGCCAAAAAACCTACATCCACATAAGTGCATTCTTCTTGCATTTCAATTGAAAAAATAATAACTAGTACTTTTCTTGCCATGTCAAGGATATCCTTCTCTCTCTCTACTCTGTAGCTGACCGACTAATCGTGTGTTCAGTTGTGACACGAGAATGAATGGTTATATGCTTGCTTACTCAGTTTCAAAGCCAAACTGTAAAATGGTGCAGTTTATTTGGAACATGAACTTTACTGTAATACTTTTTCCTGTTTTGTAGTATGTGCAGAGGAGGTAATTCTTTATGCTGGTGTTTATTTTTCAGGTAGTAAACTTAACAAAAAATCCGGTTTGGTTTGGTAGGTACGCATTTACCGTTTCATCGTCGTTATCATTCCCATTTTGACCGTCACACAAAAACAGGTAATAGCGAGAGAGAGAGAGAGCGACAGTAAAGTAAAGCAGCAACGCAACGTGAACTATATAAACGACCCAATATACCCCGCCACGTAACTATCTCACATGCAACTACTTGTTTCTTCCTTCAAACAAGCCTCGACACGACAGTACAGCGCGTACAGACAAATACACAGACACACACACATTCACACACGCAGTCTTTTTTCCCTGTGAAACTGATAGCTCGTGTGTATAGACTCCGTGTAATGGTTATCGCCCCCGTAGAAAAGGCCATTTCCAATGTATTTTCTATAAAAGATTTTTTTACCCGTGTGTGTGGTAGAACACCTCTACCAGATACCAGACATCCAGATATTACCCGTGTAGCTCTGCTCTTTTTTTCTTAGTAAAGTACCTTTTCACTCAGCCATTTATGTAACCATACAACTAACCATTTTCTATCTTGGCCACGACGACAACGGCTAATAACGGTTTTAAACCAAGCTTTTATCCGTTCTAGTCATGTGTGCAAATACACGGTGGTGGTGGATGATGGCGCGGGTCTTTTTTCCCTGGTATCTACGTACACTATTTTCTCTGTGAAATATATCTTCTCTCTCTCCTGGTCCAAGTACAACAGCACAATTGCAAAATAACAATACCAAAGTCAACATCAACAAACGCGATTTTTCTCCCTTCATGTGTGTGTGTTTGTGTAGTATGTCGTGTAGCACTATTATTTTTCTTTTCTCATCTCCTTCTTCTTCCCTGTTTTTACCGTTTCCTCCAGTTTTCTTCTGTGGACCTGGAATTCGCATATCGCATAGCATGTCGTAAAAATGTAAAAAAGGTAGAGTGACTGTGGCACTGACTTGGTTGCTTTTTCTGAAGTCGATTTTACCCGCAAAAGGAGAGAACGGCTTTTTCGGAAGATGGGATATATGAAGCAGAGAGTAACCAGGATGAAAAGTGCATTGGAGGGATGTTAACTTAATTATTTCTTAAGCCCAGCGGACTTTCTGTGTCAGCCTTTTTTGCCCTTTTCCTCTCCCTCTTTTCCTACCACTTTACCTGATATTTTCAGAGTACCTATGCGCGCACTACTACACAACAACAGCTTTTTGCTTGGCTGAATGGCAGTAGTGGGGGAAGAGGTGGTACCGGCGATGGTGATCATGAGTTGCTAGTTTGTTTGTTGCTTGCGACTTAAGTCAGCTATTGACTATTTTTCTCTCCAGACAATATACCCACAGTTTGAGAGGAACACTAGAATGTCGTGTTGTTTCATACGGACACACTGTTTGTCCGTGTGTGGGGAGAAGGCAAGGGAAAGAGAATGAGAGTTTGTTAAGCAAAAAATAGTATCTTGTTTTCTGTTGCTTCGCCATTTCCATTTCGACTTAAAAAGACAACAGCAAGACAAGGAGGGCGAGAAAGAGAGAGAGAGAGAGAAAGGGAGCAAAAACTAGCAAAGGGAAGTTTCATGCAGCTAGCATCACGTTATGGAACGATTCTGACTGCTACTCTAGGTGTTCTGCAGGGAAAAGAGGAGAGAAAAACTGCTGATGAATCAAAGGCAGAAAGGGAGAGAGAGAGAGAGAGAATAAAAGAAGCAACAGCATCTTTCCTTGTCTTGTTTCCAAAATGGGATTTCTTGTTGCACAGGTGCAGGTAGTGGAATAACAGTGAAAAGAGGCTTGGCTACGCTTCTATTCTTTCAACGTCACTTTTTGGAAA
Organism: Callyntrura guangdongensis; assembly: GCA_027744295.1. Lineage (NCBI taxonomy): Eukaryota > Metazoa > Arthropoda > Collembola > Entomobryomorpha > Paronellidae > Callyntrura > Callyntrura guangdongensis. The sequence continues at coordinate 13,232 of JAHZNB010001061.1, forward strand.
TGGCGTTTCCGGGAAAGGAACAAAAAAGGGCAAGAGTAGTTGTGTTGCCATGTTTCTTTTCATTGTCCGTCCTTTTGTGTCGCAGAGTTTTTGAGGGTCTCCGGTGATATTTTTGGTAGAGAGAGGCGTGTAGATGCTGTCCATTATTTATTGGGGTACAATAAGATGAGACCGTACATGACAGGCTGGCAACAGAGACTATCTCGCTGTCTGTCTCTCCGCCAATGTTTTAGCCGGTGGATGTTTTTGCAATAAAAGGAAAAGAGAACCACTATGAAGGGCATTGGGGATATTTTCAAATGGAGAAAAAACACGCACGTTGTAAATCATCTGGGGGAGAGGATAAAACAATAAAAAATATTTCCTTGTATCAACTTTTCTTTTTATCAAATAATTGAACTCGAGAACTCCAAAAGAATATGACAAACATGGCGTGTACGAAACAAGACCAAGACATGGAGAAACTGTAATTTCATAGTAACTGCAGGGATTCAAGAGGAGAACAGGTTTTTATTAGTAGCGAAGGAGGGGAGAGAGCGCAAAAAAAGTTACGGGGAATTGAGATAATCTGTAAAAATCTACCCATTTAAATTCTGGAAATACTTTCAAACTCATTTAATTATTGACGGAAAGTGGGATTTATTGGTTTTACGCTGAAAGGATTGTTGGACAAAGAAAAACGTACCATTGCAAATGTAAAATTTTCAAGAGGAGTAACCAATACTCAATTTCAAGTAAAACAAGTGGCGCTGCGTGCTCTAAGGACTGCGTACTGGTTTCCCAAACAAGTTGTCCAAAAACATTCCAATCAGCATATTTTAGCTGGCATGAGAGCCATCCCAAGGAAAATACGACCAGAAAACATTGAATAAGTGGTCATCTGTTACTCCTTCCATCCCAGACGACATTCTTCCTTAATATCTCTCTAAACCATTCAATACTCCTCATAAATCAAAATATAACCGTAATCGGCAATTCAATAGAAAGTTTTGTCATTTCTTGTTGACTCAGCAAGTAGGTAGTCTATCCTTGAAAGAAAATCAAGCTAATTCGTGTACTGAATCTGTAGAAAATGGAACATGTTAGGATTCTATCATGCGTCGTTGTCGTCGGGGCAAGGCAAGACAGTCAGATAACTTTGCATACTAAATTATACTTGTACAACAAGAAAATGAGTATAAAGATGCTTCTCCTTTGATGACGTTGCTGTCTGAAATACTTGTACATGGTTTCCTTTACAGTCTCTCTCTCTCTATTTCCTCTTTTATATGGTATTTAAACTTATCCTCTAAAACCCTTCGAATTTTCTCGAAAGAAACTAAATCTCCTTGCAAAAGGAACCCCATTTACGCTGTAGTAACAAGCAATTGTGAAAAGCCAAAAGAGAAAAGTTGAAATGGAACAACTTCAAAAGACTCTCTGTGTGTGTACTGCTGTGTACATGGTGGTGGTGTGGAAGGAGAACACGGTACACGTTGGAAGACTATTTTTTGTGTAGGCTCCCGTTTTTGTAAAGTTTGGTCTGTTGCAAAATGTTTCCACTTTTTGGTCCATTCATGAAAATCTTTGACCTGTCTTTTGTACATTTCTTCCTTTGCCTTCTCACTCTAGCTCTCCTCTTCTCTGTCTGCTTATTTGTATCTTTAAAAAATCTTTTGAAGGAGAGCACAAGAGAGAAAGAGAGGCTAAAGCATTTTGTAATTCTTGACGATGACGATAGTGATAATGTCTGCTTCTGGCTTTTCCCAAGAACTCAACAAGACCTTCTTCTATCTTCCCCCCCTCTCTCTCTCTTTTAGCTTTGATACGCTTTCTTTGGTGAACTTTCACTTTCCTAGTTTGTAGTTTTAATGTGCGGAATTCTTCAGAATACTCTCTACTACTGCTTGCAGTGCACGTGAAATAAAGAGAAAGCGAGAGAGAAAAGTAGAAAATTAAACGACTGCATTTTCTCCTTCTTTCTCTTCTCCCCTCTTATTCGTCTCGTTAAACCAAGACGTCGGAGTAAAAATATCGACAATGAGGGAATGAAGGCATAAGTATGGATGGGAGTGGTTCAATAGGCAGCTGTTAAGTGGAAAGGATGTACCTCGCTTTTTCTCTCTCTAACAAAGTAGTAGTGGTGCTGATGTGTTTACTTTCCCCGCGCACAACACAGTAGCAAAATAACCTGGATAAGTAGGCACACTGAATTTTTAATTACCATATTAGGACCCTCATGATCCCAACAAATTAAACGGCAAACTTTTAAGCATCATCATTTCATTAACTCTGATCAATTTCTGGAATTGACTCGGCTCAAATTACCGTCCGTAATTTAGGATTCCTTGCATTTGTTTGAAATTCCCCATTTTTTTTATCTCGATCCTCTTCCCCCAAGCAACTTTAAACATTGGTCTGACAAACACTACAATTTTATGGAAATTTATACACATAAACTTTAAATCGTTTCTCAGGAGGGTCGTCTGCATTCTTGATTACAAAACGACTGACCCGATTCTCTGTTCGGAAAGGCAAGAGGAGCCTTCTTATTAAATGAAACTGGGATTCGGGGTTTCCTCCCAATTTGCTGTTATACTTCCAACAAGGTTTTTTTTCTGCTGATTGGTGTTTTGCCGCTGTGCTGCAACTTGTTTTCTAATTTGTTTCAGTTTCAGCAGCGTCCCTTTACATTTCCCTGGTATTATTGTGGTACCCTCAAAAAAACGACAAGAGAAGAGGACACGCAGAGAAGAGAGACGCTGCCGTTACTGCTGTACTGCCTGTAAAGCCGTGTGGTTTCACAATAAAAGCTGCTGCTGGTAAGAAGAAAACCGAAAGCACATTCTTTCTCTAATTTTAGCTGACTTGGTACTTTACCCCAAAACACGTCGTCCTTATTGTCATTATCTCATTTTTTGCTCTCCTACCCTGCTTATTATTATTATTTCTAGAACAGCACCTTGGCAGTTTGACAGTCTCGACATTTTTTGGAGAGAAAAAATGTTACACGGTTTATATAAACGAATGAGACATGATTTTGCTTCTGAAAATGTGTGTTCCCATTCTGGGCTGATGAGAGAAAAGTGGCAGCAGAGAGGAGAATGCAAGAAATGTGTTTTGGTTAACTTATCTCCCTTTCCCCCAATCTGGACACACACCCACATAATACCTACACAAAAATACGGTCCGCACGACAGCCTTCTCTGTCAATAAATTGTATGTATCACAAGCGCTGTTTTAGTTACTCCGTAGAAAAGCCCTTTTTTACATGATCCTCTTATCTTCCAGTTTATAGGCATACATGAAAGTGAAAATGGGAGGGGAATGGGCATCCATGCGAAACATTTTATTTTCTCTGCTGCGAATGCCACGCCAAAGTAGAACTTTTGTCGACGTCGTCATCATCTTCATCGCTGTTGTTGTTATGTTGTTGCTAGTGTTGTAGCCACAGAACAAGCTACCAACACACAAGACGAAAATAACAAAAAAAGCAGAATACAAATAGAGAAACACAAGACGACAAAAAACTATGGTTGGTACGTATAATATAATACGTACATAGCTCTGCTGGCTTGGGCTTTAATGCAAAATGTTTCAAGACGATAAAGATGATAACGCAAGCGAGAAAAAAAGAGAAATCGGGGAAATATCATGCAAATACCACACACTTCTGCACGAGTGGCCGAATTCTCAGCCCCCCACACACAGTGTGTATGTGTGTGTGTGTGCTGAAGATATGTTATCTGAGAGAGTGCTGACCTTCAAGTATTTGGTAGACATGTTTTATTCACTTTGTTTACAGTTTATTTTAGAACGTTCATATAAAACCAGTACAAAAACGGGGTATAATATCCACTAGTACAAATATTTTTCTCAGCTACTTCACATTGAATGCCTGTTTCCCTGCGGCGGCGGTGGTACGACATGTTTGTACACTGTACTTGTACGTATATTTTTTGGTGTGCCCCAAATCACATTAAAGATTCAAGGTAGAAAATAACAAGTACATCGTAAGTACACTTAGTGTCAGGCTCTCGACAAATTATGCACCCTAGAAGTAAATGGAGGACGAGAGCTTCACCGTGCAAAATACTTCCCTCGAAATTTACAAGAGGAGAGAGAAAGAGAAAAATGCAAACTGGAGCATTAAAGTTTCATTCTTCACCCGCATCTTTCTTTTCACACAACTGGGACAAGTAGAACCTGGGTTACGTAGACACTTTGCATATTTTTGCAAGATAACAACAAGAAAAAACTCACAAGGACAACACCAGATCTCGGCCTAGTTACGGTGTGTTGGAAATTAAGGTTTTCCCGACACCACTTGGGTAACACGACGCTTAGATGGAGGAAAGAGAGGTAGAAATGATGGGCACCCGACACACTAAAGAAAGTCAATAAGCCAGAGAAGAAGATACCTGGAAATAAAATACGACATGATCACCGAGGCTATAGCTGAAGTTACTATTCTCTTGTTCGACACACCCAGTTTAGCTTTATTTAGTAGGGAAATAAAAAAGCGGGAACACAAATAAATTGTGTGTGCGCAGAGTGTGCTCCTGTCTGACACTTTTTTCTCTCCGACTGCTGCGGGGGAAAGTGTGAAAAAGCACAGAATAATGAACGTCCTTACTATCCCCTTACACTACAAGAATGGAAATCCTTCCTTAAATTTTTGTAAGGGTTGGTTGGGCTAACAAACGGGTTGGGAGGTTGGTAATCACTTTGAACGACCTGCCTGATTCACCTATTCGTACCAAAATATAACAAAGGATTTCCATTCTTGTAGTGTAAGGCGATTGTAAGGGTCGTTCATTATTCTATGGTGAAAAAAAAGAAAGTTTTTGGAGAAGAGAAAGAGGAAATATAATATTTAAGTAAGTTGCACCATATTATTTTAATGTGTCCTTACGTTGTCGTTCTGCAAAAGTTAGTTGGTTGAGAAAGTAACTTTAGTGGCATACACATCTGAGAATAACTTGACAATATTTTAGTCATCTACAGAGGTACTCTCTTCTACCGAACCACTGCAGTTTTTTGGGTAGTTATTTTCTTGCGGGGATCAGGGTATTCCGGGTCTATTTTGTTCAAAATATTTTATGATTATTGTCTAGCTGAACGTCGTCGCACCGGCAGGTTTATGAAACTTGTCATTTTAATAATTCTTATATATTTGTGAACTTTCAACTTTAATGGAAAATATAAATAGCTACCACAGTAACAAAAACGGGAGCAATGTGTAGCACGTTTTAAATAACCAGGTCATTTTATTGTAAATTGCAATATAAATCAACACGTTCAATTAATTTCACAATTGGCGCCGGAAAAAGCTGTTAAATAAGTAGTATTTTTTAAATTTCACTGAGGATAGGCCGAATATATTATAAGTTATAAACCAAACAAAATTGATATAATACTAACAAGGAAAACATTCGTACTACCAGGTACAAGCTAACTTATTCAATATTGTTTTAAACCATAAAGCTGACAACATTGAAATTTTTTGGAATATACGAGTTTTTTTTCTTGTGGCATACCACATATTCTCTACAACCCAACCCAGCTTTGTATCTGTAAGATGAAACCGCACCAGTGCTTGTAGGGTAACTTGCGATATTAAATACAAAATATTCATTTTGCAGAAAACAGGAAATGGAATCTTGATCTATGCTAAATTCTGAGTAAACCGTCATGTATGGCGACCGTTGGTTTAGATGGCATTCCGAATGTTTTCCTTGTAAGACTATTATTATTAGTTT
>JAHZNB010001062.1:0-12490 GCA_027744295.1 Callyntrura guangdongensis
TTAATTAAAGTTTGTAATGGTTAAAACGGAGATTGAACATAAAACCTATAAACATGGTTTACCTGTTCCAAGCAACGTTTTGTCTTTGTCATATACACCCACTACGAAAGCCGCATGTATGGTGTTTCGACCAGCTTGTCGAATTAGCCTGGGCTCTACTGGAGTCAAATTTCTTTGCTTTGAAATCTCTTCCATCATTGCCCATGGTCTTGGTATGTCCCAAATTTCATTTATATCTTTTCCACATAACAAGGAGGCAATAAAATCAACAACAAATTTTTCTGCTCGTTCCAGACCGGAAGATTTGCTTACTGCTCCAATAACAGCATAAATTGCTCTGTTGTATGTTTCATCGGAAGGCGGATATTCCTAATACAACACAACATATCAATAATTTTAATTGCTATAAAATGTAACAATTTCAACAAATCATTCCTACATCATCGTAACTTTTTTATACACACACCTCACACAGTATTAAATCCTTCAGTCCCAGATTAAACGCGACCTTGGACATCGTCTCATTGCTCATAAGGTGCTTCAAAAGGGCACTATTTGGTATTAAATAAGTTTTAAATAATAGCCAAACCACATCCATCCGTAAACAAATTCTACATCCAACCAAAATCATAAAATGTCATAATAACACATGTAAAGATAATTTTACCTACGACCTGCATCAGGAAACAAAGGTAGTTCTCTTTCTAAAAAAATAATTAGAACGTTTCTAGTTATTTCTTCACCAAGTTCAGACAACTCCAGATTACTTTTGATATCCAATGCTGACGTGTCAATTCCCACTTCTTCCTGTTTTTTACGCTCTTTGTGAATATAAGATTGGTCTGTGAGGGCTTCACGGAGTACCTCTTCGTCAAATTTTTCACTCAGTCTACTACCGAATGCGAATAGTTCAGCCTTGTAATTCCTATAGTAGAAAGAATATGTGTATTCCGTATTTATCTTGGCGAAGTATACACTTTAAAAGTTGTTATAACCAGCTTATAAATTTCAGATATTGCTTTTTTAATTGCTTAATGTTTTGGATTATTATTGCGAACCATTCTACATAAGCATATCGTGGTTGTGGTATTGATCGCTCCGGAAATAAAAACTGTTCCTTTAGTTTACGGACCCGAAGGTGATATCTGTATGGTCGAACCCAGCCTTTTATTGCTCGATTAGGAACCTTTGTTTCTACATTTCCTAAACCTGAAGAATGTTACAGAAATATAATTACTTGTAAATAGTAACTTATCCTTACTTGTAAACTGCTTCAAAAGTAATTTAATATGCTTCAAATATTATTAGTATACTTGGTTTAGACATTCCTAATTGTGAGCCGCGGTTCAATACGGTTGGGGATGCTCCGCTTGAAATTTCCAACCACTGAAATGCTGGCGTTAAACTGCATTGCAGCGTTCTTCGAAAGCCTAAATTCATTACTTTAACAACTTTCTACAACAAGAAACAAACTTTCTCCGGTGGCAGGGGTACAAATCTGAAAACTGTAAATTACTCAAAATTTTCACACGTGAATCTAAAAATACACGGTTCGATTTTTATTCATTTTAAGCAATTTACTTGGATTACTATCGTTAAATTGCTAAACTCTCACTCAACTTAGAATATGAAGAAACAAACGTTAGTCACTCGGCAGAGCTACTAACAACTAAATATTAGTAAATAGAAGACGGTGTGCTTATGTATTTACATCAGCTGCGCTTCAAGTGGCGAGTACGGGACATGGGATATGGGACTTGGGACTCCCATCATGGTATGCGGTAACCAGATTTTATGCACGGCTGAAAAAACAACAGAAGGAAAGCTGAGCTAATGGGAAACGAAACTCGATTACTTACCACAATGTCAGTCATATAACAACAATGAATGAGAATTGTCAAATGGTCAATTGTTGATTGTCCTAATGTTTACGAAAAGCATATTGAACGGTTTTGCAAGTGGAAATTATTTTTTAAAAATTATGAACATTGAAAAACAACAAATTATTCAAAAACATACAGAAAGAAAGCAGCATAATGCTGACATCAAGAAGAAAGAAATTTGACACCGGTCTCTCTCTGGTCTGGCCGGTAGCAAAAAATTACGCTCAATGACAGCATAATTTTAAGAATGAATTAAATGAATAGATGAAGTTTAGTAAACTTTCAATTGTTGTAAACACTATGGCATGAGACATTTATTTAAAGTTTATTATCAGAAAAAAACTAGTACAGCACAGTACAATAAATATTAAATTCCCGTACCGACGTGCATTAGTTCACTAATTAATTGATGTACAGTGGAAACCTTGGATGAAGTATACACTTTAAATGGATGTGAGAACCCTTTGTAGCTTTTTATATTTTTTGACGGAGGGGACATTATTTTAAATGGGGATCGTTTAGTCACAACATCAGATATCCATATATTTAGTACATCTCCTTGATTTGGTTATTGTGAAGACTTTATTATACAAATATGCAAACTTTAGTATACATGGATGCGCATAAGTCGTGTATTTTTAAGAAACAAGGAATAATTCAAGGCCATGGATCTGTGTTATCATGACCTTGGAATAATTACGTAATCTCGTAAATAACGAGTTGCAGTACATATGTCGCTGGTGATGTAGCATGCAGCTAATGCATCCATGATGATAAATAATCCCTTCTACTATTACTAGAATGGCTAAATTCCAGATCTCGTGCTTGTCTCCTTGTCTGGTTATTTGCAATTTCATGGGTAGCAAAGGTACTGGATCGATGCTCCCCCTTGACATTTTGTTCACTGCTGTGATGGACATGATTGTTGCCAGTCGCCAAAAGCTCAATAGCAGAAAGATTGCTTCTAAAAGTTGAACTACTGATTGTCGTATGGTTATCTGAAAAAATTTCATTCTTTGTGTTCGTTGCTGACTCCATTGAATGTAACGGATCAAAGTCCCAGTCATCACTGTCGTCATCGTCATCGGTTTGCAGTAGTTTGTAGGGGCGTTCCTTCCAAAGATGAAAATTAATGGGCCGAATTCTTTCGATATCGCTGCAGGGTAAAATTGGATTTGATTCATGCGACGGGAGAAGCATTGCCCACTTTTGTATTTGGTCAAAATTACGATCTGTCGTGTCACAAATAATTCTAGCTAGAGTTGTTTCCCGAATGGATTTCAGTTGTGCTGTTAAATAAAACGTTTTAACAATTTAGACAACTGTAAAGCTGACATCCAATTATAAATAATGCTTCAATGTTAGCCTCCTTACATGTACTGAAGTGGTGAAAATATATGTCACCCTCGTACCAAAATCGGTCGCCCTGCTTAAATCTTAAGAATTGATCGATTAAAAGACATCCTAACGTCGGTCCAACCTTCCCTGACGGTATGGGAATTTCAGCTAACATTCCAGTGAAAAGATCGATTTCTTCAACGTGTCTTAAATTCAGCAAAAAAAAAAACTTGAGTTTCGCGAAGAATAAGTGGTGGTGAAAATAAGAATTTGTTTGCTTTGGCATATTTATTTTCTTACTTGTACACACTTGTAATACTCAAGTAAGCATGGTCATGCCAATGACGCTTTAAATCTTCAAAACTTTTGATCTCTGAGAACCCACAAGTTTTCCTCCATTCAACATAACTCGCAATTTCTAATTTTCGTCCTTCCTCAAGCGCCAGTTTTACCAAATTAATCGTTTTGTTTGAATATTTTAAATGGACCGATCGCATCTGTCGAGATTGCATTGTCACGCATAATATGTATTATGAAATTGCTTTACCGGTTCGTACCGTGATTTATACGATTTCTTGGTAAGTATAAAGTGGAGGGCCTAACCTTAGCTGAAAACTCCAATCCAACTCGATTTGCAGCAAGGAAAGCTAAACCTCTAACAATTGCCTCCAAATGACCCTTTCCTTCCATCAGGAAGTTTGGTCGGAGTATTTGTGCTCCAATATCATAACGTATCTTCAACGGTGTTTTTCCTGTTTTCCAGATCGACTGCAGTTTCCCATCAGACATAGAATAAATAAAATATCTAACAGCGCCGGCAAAAACTTCTGAAACTGAAGAATCTACTTCAGGATCGTAAAGGTCGTAAAATCCATCCGTTTTCAAGTTCAAGCCACTAAAATTCATCAGATGATTTCCCAGAATTTGTAAAGTGTTAAGAGCTGTCAGCACACCCATTTGATTAATGTCATCATCCCCTAAAAATTCCAATTTTCAAATTACATAGCATTTATTTTACCCAATGCATGTATATAACTTGTAGAGATCTTTACATTTTGAGCCACCGGGTTTATTACTTAAAACAGCTACTAAACATGCTTACCTGAGATAAAGCAGTTTTGATTGTGATCACTTAACTCGTCACTTATCTTGTGACAAGTTTCATTTAGCTCTGATGCCAAAGGAAGAAATCCTTTGACTTGTGAATGTAATACATGTGTTACTTTCATTTTTCCTCCACGCTTCTCACGGAGTTTACTCATTCTTTCCGGTACGGATCCGTATATATTTGACGCATCAATATAACGATGTCACGAGATTGAAAGATGTGCGTGGCCCTACTTTTACATAACATTCATTTAACAACAAATACTTCTTTACAACATAGAATGCAAGATACTCTGATCGGTTGTGTAACCGGCTTTTACATGGAAAAATTACAAAAAAATCAAGCAGCAGCTTATTGCTTTACCTATCTTGCAAGATGGATAAGTGGCGGGGCATTGTGATACATGCGAACAGTTTGCATTTTCTGGAAAATGTGAGAAATTTGTAGTGGCTCGGTTATTGGAAGACAAAATCAAGCTACAAAACTCCATATTAGCACCATCACTTTTGTGTTTAGCATTTGTATTATGATCGTGATAGGCCTGACCATCGTCACAAGGAACTAATACAAAATAAAATCATTGTAGCATTTCATTTCAAACTTTTAACAAGGCAAACAAACCGAAAGAGAAATAAACCTGGAGAGTTGGCTGTTTTTACAGTATCATGTGATATGAACAAGCCCCATAATGGTAACAAAGTTGATGCGTCTGGGTCAATCTCAGGGTTTCCACCAGTCAGATGTTCAATAAAGGATTCTGATAGCCGTGGTCGTCCTTAAGGTTCCAGTCAAAAGAAATATTTTATATTTTGATCAATTTAATTTTTTGGCTTTATTTGTTTTAACCATATATCTTACCATGTGTGTTGGAGGAAATGCTTATTCTGCGAAACGGGGCATATAGAGATCCTCTCATTGTGTAAACTAGATTGTTGCAGGATCCATTAGCCGAGCGATACCCACTAATTTTGTTTGTGCCACTGCAGTTAAATTCAACATCTTTATCACAAATGTCATTCTCCAGATGTCCTTCCAGATATTCGGAATTGGGCGTTAAGTTTAACCTTAGGTATACATATACAGTTTCTATAACCCTTTATAAATACTCATTTAACTGCTTTTCTCGCAAGTAAACATATTTAATCGTTGTATGTAAATTACTTGAGTTTCAATTCGTTCAGCACAAAATTCAGTTGCAACTCCTTTCCATGAAATGTTTTCCAGGCGTGTGCTACAGGGTAAATATCAATTCCTTTCTAAACGGACTCTTTGCAGTAAATACGTACCAACACAAAAGTACTTGATGTTGACATAAAATTCATTTGTTTACCTATTTTCGTGTATTTTTGCTTGAAGTATTTCTTTCGCAAAAATGGAATATTTCTTCTGTAATTGATCTGTCTACTAAATGTCCATTCAACGTCAGGATTCCCGGGGTCAGCTTATGATTAATTTGTTCTGAATCGTTTGAATGTTTAGACGTTGCATTGTTCTCATCATCACCCTCTAAATCTTTTTCAAAATCCCATAGTTGTTGTTCTCGTTTATGTGGGTTAAATGATATGTTCATATTTCGCGATTCAAAATCTGAAATGGACATAACAGACAACAGCGACTGAGACTAATATAAGAATACTGCCACTATTTTCTCGCCCATATATGAAAAAGTTATATAATATTGCATAAGTCCGTCAGGAAGTCTAAACAAAAATTCCAAAAGGGACATAGGAAGTGGGAATACAAGTTTATGTGTAATATCATTTAATTAGATCACACAACATTAGATTACACCTAGAAATTAAATACATAAAACTGATTTTCTACCACGTGCTAACAAAACGTACCGTGTAATGGCCATTCACGACTGGACAGTATTTCTAGGTCAGTGGACGTCTTAGCGTTACTGCTGTTCGCACGGAAGAAAAGAATTGTAACTGCGGCGGTACAAAGTAGCGCAAGTCTACAAATGGTTGATCAAAAAATGGCCACGATTATAATCACTGCCATACAAAATCGAAGACACGCTTATGAAAACAACATCGAATAGAAATTATTTTTTATACAAGTTATCTTACAAGGTCGCAAAAATTAAAAACAAGTACGCTTTCCCCCATCCACATATGCATTGACGGAAACTTATACCAGTGGACCTTTCTCTACCCAAAAAGGCTCTTGGTGAGTCATCGTCGCCACAGCCACTTTCTCCTGCTGATATTGCCTCCCTAAACTTTAACCGAACATCCGACAATGCAAGATGCAATGCATTTTCGGAATCATCCTGTGGCAGTTCTTCAGATGTGGGATTATAGACCTTAAAGTCATCATCGAACTGCAGACGGTTATTAAACCGACTAGTCGAAAGATCATCTTCTCCAGGATTGTTATTATTGCCTTTTTTATACCCACCGCTAATTTGGTTGGAAGCACCACTACTCGTAGCAGCCCCTTGCAAATTTTCTAATTCAATCTGGAGATCATTTTCTGGAATCAATTGGGAAGTCCCATCTCTAGAAGTCCGGTAAATATTTCGGTTAAAATGTACGTTTGGAATGTCAGAGGATTCCAGTCGATGGAATTCATTGTTTCCTCTTCGTATTGCGCGTCGACCACCATGTCGGTTATAAGACGAGCTGGGAACGACACTTTGAAAAATGCTTTTCACCTTCATCGCATAAAACCTTAGTCCGGTCCGGTACAACTTTGTTTCTATGATTTGATTAAAGGGATAACCGAGAGCCACATTGCACTACAAAGTTACACCGGATGTTCAAGTGTACAACACTGACGACACATCAATAGACACAACGTTGAAAATTACACGTAAACTTACGCTTTTGCAAATGTTGTTCAAAGCTACTTTTCTAAAATCTTGTAACCTTTTAGAATGTGAAGAGAGCTAAAACTGCCAAACTAACGAGCAAAGATGGAAATCGAATTTCTACTGTCTGCAGTACGTAAATACCGATTGCGTTATGAATGACGTTATTATCAAAAACAAATGAAAGACTTTTTTTTATCTAAAATGTTTTTGTTTGTACGGAGGGAATGGTAATAATAAATGCGTCATTTCATAACTGCGACTATTAAAGGTTTTTAATGAAGCTTATGTGGTTATTAACTTCTATTAAGATTGATATCAATATCAATAGACAATCAATCAGTTTCTTACATTGTCTACATTGCTACAATCCGTTGTTCTATTATCAACAACAACTCACTTTAATGAAGAATGACAACGAAAAGGGTAATATAGATAAAATTGTATAGCACATAATTTGTTACAATGTCATTAAAAATGTTTTTTCTTGTCGAACGTTTTATAAAGTAGGTGGCTAACCTTTTACAGGCATTTATACATTTATTAAAACAATTAAATCTGCACAGTGAAAAGTTTATCACGTAACTGAAGGTTTTTCGAGAGTTATTATTTTTGTCTGTTTGTCCTTCTGTCCGTGAGTTTCTAGCTTTTTATTACCCTTGGACCAAATTTACCTATGTCGTATGATGTGTATAGTAAATTTTAATCAACAGTGCATAGTTTTTCATTTTCATAAAGCATTTTCACTTTGGAATACGTGTAGTTCCTACATAATGATGTTGGTAGTTTTGAAATGTAATAACCATTTTTTGCTGATTTTAGCTGTGAAAAGTTACTAGATACTTTGTGGAGTAACAGAAGAGGTTTCATGAAAACCAGATTTCTTTCTGAAAATGATGCACGGTTCGTAAAATTTCCCTTCATTTCTCTGGTAAAGTAATACTCTGACTAATTGGTTTTCACTATCAGTAACAGTATCCTTATCACCGTGCATTGTGCATGGGCAAACGTTCTTTCTTAGCGCAGCGTCAACCAAAGCAACCCAAGAAACGTCGGCGTCGGCAAGTTTATTGCCCTGCGAAAGAAGAAATGACATACGTACTCATGAATATGAATATGAATATTCAATGCGGCAATGTAATTTGCTGTCCTTGTATTTTTTATTGATGCTGAACTGCAAGATGAATTTTTGAAAGTAGAGGATGGCACAGAATCTTGAGTAATTTTGTTAGAAACATGATTACACCAAAGTAGTACTTACAACAAATGACAAGATTCGAATTCAAACAGAAATGAGACAGAATCTATAGCTTTGAACCCACGTATTCTATTATTATCTGGGAGTGGGAACTATTGAAGGGCACGGGTATCGAGTTAAAATCACATATTAATGATTGAACGAGTATATCACTGTCATATAATAAATTACTTACATTTACATACCTTACATTGTAGTCAGTGAAATTTAATTTCATTGATATATTTAATTTGTCCCTTACGTCTCATTAACTGATAAAAAATCTGCATTATTACATTTTTACCAATATTTTGTAAGCAATTTCATATGAAAAATCACAATTACAATACTACGTGCCTGTGTGCTTGTACAGCCGCATTGTTTTTGTCACGATTACTTACACTTACTACACACAACACTGCTATAACAAACTAAGGTTGAAGGTATCCTGTTCCATTTTATATGCTTAGATCTAGATCATTTTTGTTCCTTTCCTTGCTACCCGAATCTCCAAACAAATATTATATCACTTTTTCTTGTCCGTTGCACACGTGCATGTCGCAAACATTAAAAGCCGTGTGCTGTGCTGTGGTAATAAATAATTGTATGTAAGTAGTAGTAAATAACGAATCGCTAGCTGTGCAAAAAATATTTTATGGAGTTTCAGTTTATTGCTGTTAAATGTATTGTGATATCTTGAATTGTAAACTGTTTCGATTCAGGCTAATATTATTTGTATGACACTAAAGCAATTTTACGTAATGTATTCACCACTTAACATTAAGGGAAAAGGTATTTTTTAAAATAATCCGTACTAGAGCATGAATTAAAAATTATACCATTTAATTTCTAACAAATATATTATGAGCATTGAATTGCGAAAAATACATGACAGATTTATGAAACGAACTTGCGCTGTGCTTTGTTTCTGGTTATTGGTGTTTCATAATGTTCCGTGGGAACATGCTGCTATCTCTTTAATAAATAATTTCTAAACTGCAATAAAGCTAAATTTTCCATAATTTTTCGATTCCAAATAAAATAATAATAATAATTGTAGTTATATACAAATTGAATGTCGTTGTTTCAATTTGGTGATAATCTAAAATTAATGGTCACACATTAATAGAATAACAAAATTGACGGGAAAAATGTTCATATCAGGTACATCCATCAATTGATGAAGAATGGCACCTACCACATCTTCAAGTAACAATAACAGCGACCCTCACAAAAAGCAAATAGTGCTTGCTACCAGCTCACAGAAACAATCCCCTCAATCTGGAATAATGGAGTACGCGTCTAGTCATCACACCAAGTGTATTGGCCGGTATCATCACCATGATCATCATGATGGTTTCTCCACATCCATCAAACCAGCCAGCACCAAGACCACAGGAGATACTTCATACTTTCCCCAGAGTAATAAGGCGATGCATTCCCAGCCAGGAACAATTGTAAAACAGCAACAGCAGCACGCTTTTTTAAAGTCTAAAACTCGAAAAAACAAACGCCGCTGCACCAGTCCAGAATGCACGTTCATACACAACGGAGAGAGCAACAGCGTAACATCGTTTTCCCAACATGCACAGCAGACCAGTAATTCGATAATATGTTGCGATGAACAGGTAATGCGAATGATGGGCAATATTCATTCCCCGATAAATTTACTAAAGGTAAATGAAATACCGGAATGTATGGCTCGAGCGGTTGGTGATATAAATAACAATGATCATGTTCTCTTTTACTGCAGAGTAAACTGATCAAGAAAATATTCAGCTATCTCAACCACTCCGACTTGATTCAGTGTCGCGCTGTTCAAACACTCTGGAATTCACTCATTTCCCAGGATGAGCATTTTATAGATAAAACCGTGTTTGTCGTGAACATGCATAAATCTTATAATACGGAAATAGATTCCGTCAAATACAATGACAATCTTGAATGGGCTAAGCTGCCCTTTCGTCACGGCCGTCTGCAATACATTGACCATCACTATTATAAAGAACCAGAGTATTTTTCGATAAGAAACAGTGATAATGAACGATATTTCCCAAGTTCAACCTTCCTCAGAACATTGACCAGTCTGGAGTTGAGGAACTCTTATGTTCTCTGGTCAACATTGAAACGGATTTTGGCAAAGACAACAGTACTAGAGGAATTGAAAGTGTCAAACTGCCACATTTCCGATGCATCATTTACAAGTGCACTCAATGAGGATCATGATTTCACCGCAGGAAATACCATTTTTGGATTGAAGACGCTCGATTTTTACGAGACGCGCTCTTTGAACAACATAACAAAAATCTTGAAAAAATCCACAGGATTTAATAGCCAGAGCTTGACGACACTCAAGATAGTGTTTTATCCTCCAGAAAGCCAAACCTGTTCGGAAAACACGAAGGCGGAGTGTTTCGATTTTTGTCGCGAGCTAAAAGCGTTGATTTCAATGTGCGCGAATTCCCTTACTGTCCTTATCCTAGACATTCAACACGAACCCACTCTTGACTTGTTGGGATATCATGTTGGCAAAGAGTTGGAAGCTTTGGGGTCTCAACTCGATTTACAAGAGTTTCAACTTTCACCTCCTATTGGAGCATGGTTGAAAAATCCCAAGACGATTCCGAGGCAAAATGTGGCAATGACAATGGACAGTATTGGAGAAGATACTCATAGATGTATGAAAGCAGCGGCTTCTTCGTTGGCACGATTTCTGGAGTCTCAGCAGAATTTAATGAAACTGGGAATGCCTTGTATTGAGTATCCGGAAGCATACAGCTCCTGCTTCAGATCTGTGCTGCAACAAGTTCCGTGCAAGGTTCGACTGGAGGAACTGGCTATACCTTGTGCTGGATTTCTACCTGATGACTTTCTCCACCAGTTCCCACGGTTAAAAAAGTTGGTAGTGGGAGCGTCCTGCTGTGGTGACTTCACCGAATCCTGGAATGCATTTAAGCATTATCAAGAGAATGATCCCTGTGGATCACAATGTGATCTGTCTATAGTTCAAACTAAATTTAAAGTTACCAAAAATCAGCAATTCAAATCGCCCGAACCGGTGGTCAGTAACACACCAACGAATTCGAATAATTTGATGCGAAATATTGTGGAGCTTCGTGTATCAACAGTTACTTCACCAGAAAATTTTGGCGCTTTGATGAAAAGTTTGTGTAATCTAACAAGACTAGAAGTAAACTCGGGACTAACTACTCCTTCCTTGTGTGATGCAGACCTGCAAGCTTGTATTAGGCACCTGAAAAGTTTAAAAGGTTTGATAGTAAGCTGTTCTACCGCATTAACGGATTATGGAATAACGGGAATTCCAGAAAAACACTGTCAACTTATGTTTAAACATCAAAGATATCATGACGAAGGAGTAAATAAAAATATATGGAATTCGGAGAAAGTTATTGGTCGCCCTCTATCGGATTTAACAGGCAAATGGCACAGAATTACATTGATTGTTAAACTGTGATTTATTAGCTTCTTAAATTATAATATCAAGAATTGCATACGTTTTATCAGGTCTTAAGACGCTGATTCTGATGGGAAGCAACTCTTTCACCGACATTGGAATCGGTTATGGACTGGCTTTTAAGGAATTACAATATTGTCATCTTCCGTACTCTGACAATGTACGTATTGAATTCAAATGGGTGATTCAAGCAGAGAGTTGAATTAATTGCTAGATTGTACATGCAAAATTTTTAGCATCCCCAGTCTAAAATATTTTATGTAAAAATTCAAGTGATACAATTTTGGCATGAAAGTCTATCTACTCGAGTTAAAAAGTGTTCCCGTTTACTTTTTCTCTTTTCCAAGATCACTTCTTGGGGAATAACGAGATTTGGCTGTATGAATCCGAGTGTCGAGTCATTGATATTTTCGGGTGCTAATGAAATGATGATAGCTGCATTACCAAAATTGAGACGTACACATGCCAGAATTATGAAAGGAGATTCGTCGCGTTCCGGATATTTCGTAAGCGATTTCTTATGAATTATATTGTTAGTTAAATAGTATATGCTGAAATTGTTATTCCGTTTTTCAGTTTGACCAAGAATCAGGATTCGTGGATGATATTTCTTTGATTCTTCCCAAATCGT
>JAHZNB010001063.1:0-13492 GCA_027744295.1 Callyntrura guangdongensis
CATTTATTTTTAGTAAATATTTAAGTAAATATTTTTCGTATTTTTAGTAAATTAATAAGTAAATATTTTGAACGTTTGAACTTCAAACGTTCAAACATTACTGTTTTTGAAGTAAATATTTCTACAGGGTCTACGTGATATACTACTGATATATTGGTTCAGTCATACAATAACTCAAAACCCGTTTAAACCCGTGTTAGGAATTGGGAATTTTTGTATTGACAAATTGAATCCTTATCCTCCGAACGTATGCATATCCTCAAGCAAATCAAGTAATCGCTTCACCATTTATTTACGCAAGGCGTATCTGATTTTCCACGGCGTGGTGATGTCCCCGTAACTGCTTGCTACTACTGCTACTGCATAAGCATATACAGATACACAGTAGTCCACTTACACTACACAAAACATTTACATGGCACATCAATCTGTTACACTGCATACGACACTAGTTGTTTGGCTTTTGGTTCTAGTTCTACATGCATGTACCATGATGTACAAAAATACTGGTTTCTTAATAACTTCGGTCCCTGAGCCTCGTTTGAGACGAGATTTTTTCCAAAAGACTTGTAATAGCTTGGAGTATAGCCGTTGCAGACCTTTCCCTCCCGAACACATTCGCTCCCAAGGGTCTAATCGCTCCCGAACATGGTTGCTCCTGCGACCTTTTCCTCCCCAAGCATGTTTGCTCCTGCGGCCTTTTCCTCCCCAAGCATGTTTGCTCCTGCGGCCTTTTCCTCCCCAAGCATGTTTGCTCCTGCGGGCTTTTCCTCCCGCGGCATATTTCAAAATGGCGCTATAATCTGTCGCCTTGCGTACTCTATAGTTTACCAAACTTTATTTGGCTAAATGTTATTTTGCTATATTTACTGTCAGGATCTTTTTACATAAGGAACACTATCGCACCATTCGCACCGAAAGTCGGATCCCGGATCCCTTTTAAAATAACAAATAACTTTTTCAGGTCAATTCGAATGCGTAGATTACGATAGGATTAAAATTACGCACGTTTTTTGACACCCAAGACACAGGGCTTCAAATGTGGTTCTAAGGATATGCGCACAAAATGCGATAAACGTAGTTACAGCAGTTTAAGGTGTAAAGGTTTAATGCACAACTACATTTTTCTTCATTTTCCGAATGGGGGTTTCCGGGGGAGGGGGGTTGGGTTCGGACACCTTTTACGAAATTGAGCTCCACAACGCCTTTTTAAAAAAAGCGTAACCGGACGCCAAGCGATGACAAAATTCGTCTCGTGACGCTTTTTCCAAAAAAAGGAGCTCAATTTCTTAAACGTTTTTTCTTAAATTAGTTGGGGGAGATGCAAATATTACGTATCGTCGCTGTAATTCCTATAGACCCTAAATCAAAAAGAGGCTAAAATTTAAAGGTCATAATTGAAATTGTGGATAGAATTAACAAGTCATAATTAATTTTTTGGGGCATAGTGAGATTCGGGGACCAAAAGAATCCTTGTTTAACAGGGAATAAAAAAGAGGCTAAAATTTAAAGGTCATAATTGAAATTGTGGATAGAATTAACAAGTCATAATTAATTTTTTGGGGCATAGTGAGATTCGGGGACCAAAAGAATCCTTGTTTAACGGGGAATTTTTTGGTACCCAAATCTCACAATGCCCCAAAAATGAATTTAAAGACTTGATATTTTGGCTTGTCAGTTGACCTGATATCGCCATATAAAAAGTTTAATTTTTGACCCCCAAAATGACCCCATGTGGGTCGACCAAGTTTACTGAAATTATATCCCAGTGCCACTACCCTAAGGTACCTGTGTGCCAAATTTGAGCCAGCGTCTGGCCTGTAGTGTGATGACGGACAGACAGACAGACAAACACGCTAATCTCAATACTCAGATGAAATATCTAATATCTTAGAGAGCTTCCTCAGGCACCAGTCAAAACATTGTGTAATGACTAATGACGCAGACGCAAAATTATAGAGAAACGCATGGAGTCAAGTTTTAGATATATAATCGATTCACTATACTGAAATAAAGTTGTTCCACTTTTTACAATGTATGTAGTTTCCCAAAAACCATTACACGTGGATTTAATTTCTTGTAATAAATTATTAATCGTTCGATGCCAACAGCAAAAGCAACAAACATAAGATATTTGTGTACGTAAATTTAAAATTAATATAATAGACTGGTACCGGAGAACAAGTTGGATTAAAAGTGACGTCCTTCCAGTAGGTCATTCGCACTTCTTTTAGTTCCGTGCATGCGATTTGTGAGCAACACCACTAACACCACTACCACACAAGTCACATAAGTGCAACAAAAGTACTTTCATATTTACATTATAATATGTACCTAAAGCCCTAATATATCATGCTGTCCTTGCAAAATAGTGCTCAACAAAATAACTAAATCATTCTTTTGGTATAAGTAATTGCGATGTCGTGAGTTTCTGTTCTTTGTTCTCTCCTACATGCTGTATGTATGTCGAAAGAAATAAAAATCAAGTCTATAAATGAATACACAACGAATAAACGCTATATTATATGGGCAGTGAAAAAATTAAAAATGACGGAACATAGAATTTATATCTTACGACGATGATGAGTATTTTGCCAATTGTCACCTGAAAATTTAGCATTGGAATTGGTTCCTGGTTTTGATTTGAGTTTTACACACTCTGTACGGGAAAGCAACTTCATTTGGTAAAAGACCCTTTGAAGGTCACAATTATTTATTTTCTCAACAAATCATACTTCAGATGTCAGAAAAATTTGCATTAAAATTCAGGATTTGAATTATTATTTTTAATTGCGATTACTACGATATTGTGCATGAAACTTAATGGTGCCATTATTGTGGCAGGATTTTTCATCACGTTATTTGCTTATAAAAATCTTCTTGCAGTAAGGTAAGGTAAAGTGTTAATTACAACTTTATTATATATATTCCAGTTTTCATTCGTTTATTCTGGTGCTGTACTTGTAAATACGTCTGCATACTTTGTACGTACTACGTACACGTCAAAGCATAACTTGACGATGTTGGTTAACAGCTAATTAACCACAGGGGTCCAACTTGGTTTCTGGATACAGCAAAAATATACACGATTGACGCTGAGATTTTGTAGTGTTCATTAATATAGAGTAAATAATAGTACCTAAGTTTCAGATGTCCGAACTTGTTTTACATATTTATTATGTTGTATTGTAGTCGTTTTCATTGTATCTAACAATTGTTTGTTGACAAAATTTGAATAGGATCGATAGAATGTTAATAATAGAATTTTCCACAACAAACTGTCGGAAACTTCTAGTCAAGTGAAAGTTTGGAAAAGCTTATTTTAGTTAGTCATTAGTAGTTGGCGTTGGAATATTATAATATATTTGTATGTGCAAATTATATAGTGCATAGACCATAGTCAATACACAGATCAAATGTTGAATGTTAGTTTTTTTCTATCCCTTGCTCCCGGGAGCAGCAAAATAAGCTTGACAGTAGGTATTTTGAAATTAAATTTATAACAACAATAGAACCAGTGAGACTGGATCTCACGTTACCCCATAAAACAGTATATGAGTCTCTGAAGCAGTCCCGTCTCGGTGGAATTTTGTCAGCCAAGCCATTAGTCGAGGTTTAAAAATTAAAACTAATTAAATGTTCGATACCGCAGACGGATTGAAACTGCCGAACAGGTACCATGTTGTACAATAAACAAACTAAAGAGGGATTTTACAAATATGATTCACAAAAAAAGAGATTTGAGCGAAAAGGGATTTGTATGTAATTTATCTTGGCTTGCTGGCGTTACTGGGTATGTACAAAAATCATTTGATGCTGGTTGTTGTTATCTTAATGCAATATGTCACAGTGTCTGACAATGAGTGACATGGACAGCTGCAGTTGTAGATGTTCTATGTATATGTCCTTACATTAACCTTTCTAGGTTGCAATAAAAAACTAACTTTCACCGCTGGACCACATCATAGCGAACATAGAATCAAAATGGTAAAGAGAATTAGTTGAAACTGATGGTAGATTGAACTCTCACGTGACCAGTGCAAAGTCCGATTCATGTATCTCATTCTCGCCCTTAAAGAATAGAATCAAGATCCTACATTTTTTGACAATCCTATGAAAGATTTTGATTTTGAAATTTTTTATTTTTAAATTCATCCAGAACGTGAATGAAACGAGATGTATGAATTTTGCGTCTCGCCTCAAGTTCGGAATCTATTCCGAACTTGATGGTACAAGTTACAATACCTGTTTTCCAGGCAATATTCACAAATTGACAGGTGAGACGAGCATATAATAATTTTCCCAAGGGATACGAAACGACAATGAAAAGTTGTCCTGAGTCATGTTTTCAATCAAAAATGAATATGCTAAATAAATTTGAGTATCTAGCCCCGGCTTATATTTCAAATTAGTACTTTCTTACATGCTTTAGAGAACAGTTTTAAATGCATTAAAATTAAAAGGTAATTTCTTTGTATTGATAAATGCGTTTACAAAGTATGAAACAACCATTTTTTCCTGTTCCAAAAACAATCAATCATAACATACCTTTGATCTTTTACTTATTATAAAACTCAAATAAAATCAAGAGTAAAGTTCAATAAAAACTAAAACAATCTATTCCTCTTGAATCGAACCGAATGAATCGAATCATTCGACAGAATTACATTCAAGAAGGCTTATATTTCAAATTAGTACTTTCTTACATGCTTTAGAGAACAGTTTTAAATGCATTAAAATTAAAAGGTAATTTCTTCAAAAACAATCAATCATAACATACCTTTGATCTTTTACTTATTATGAAACTCAAATAAAATCAAGAGTAAAGTTCAATAAAAACTAAAACAATCTATTTCTCTTGAATCGAACCGAATGAATCGAATCATTCGACAGAATTACATTCAAGAAGTTACGTTACGACCAATTGGTATATGTACATATCACACACGTGCTTTTATGGTGATAATAATTTTTACCATTAAATACTGACATCCGGCCAGGTGGCAGTTAATTTACACATATACCTATAGATATATTACAAAGGAAACCTTCATATTTTAGGTATCCTTGAAAATATGAAAATAGTCGGAGTAAGATTTAGACTCAACAACTTTAGAAGCCCAAGAAGTTGACTCACCGCATTGTGAATATTTTGCACGAGTTTGCAATTTTCCCTTTTTTGTTGTCGGAATTTATGGATCGGGGAAATACTCATGTAAAAGATAATGATCAGGAAGAAATCGATAATGATTATCGACGTGATTTGCTATTGCAGCAACAGGCGGGACACTTAATGGCTTGTTATATTGCTATTAATTATTATTATTAACATCATGTTCAACAAACAAGAAAACACTGGACACTATTTTTAAACTTGCTGGTTTCGCAGAATCCATTTCATTCGCCATTCGTGCATACATCCTTTTATTGACAGAATTATGAGCATGATGATATGAATATTTTCTATTTTGGCAACATGATTTATCCTTATTAAATTAACCTTGTCTCGTCTCCTTATTGCGTTCACAACCTGTGAACTGCAATAAGTGTAATGAGTCTAGTCTGTTGGCAAATTTGCAATAATCGTGCAAAAATACTCCATTGTACTGCCATTTTTACCATAAACACTCCAGCCAAACTACAAGAAAACCTAATACTGAGATGCAGGCAAGAACTCAAGCAGTTCGATCCTGCAAAAGGATAAGCGACGACGACAATGCAGCAACAACCAAGTAGAAAAACTGGATCTCATAAAGCAAATTGATATGACTTTGATGATGAGAATCTGCTCATGATTATGATGAAGATGACCAATCCTTAAAGCAAATTCCATTGAGCAAGAATCGTTTGATGCTGGAAATTAATTACAATGCAAATTGATTTGTGGATGGTAATAACAGGGTGCGGATGAATTGGTACTTGGCCACATGTAAAAAAGGTATTAAAATCCCAGTGATGATCATACTTATCGTTAATATTTCGATAAAGATTTTTGCCTTTCTGCTCCCTGTTTCTCTGCGCGTCTCAAATCTCGAAAGTCTGTACCATCACTGTACACAAACGCACGTGCAGTACCCAAAATGATGAGTACTGAACACCGATTACGATTACTGATCATGCGAAAAAGTCAATTTACTACGTGATTTTAATGGGCAATATTAATGTTGAATGTAGGGACGTCCAACTCTCAGTCTGTGCGTACTGCTACTACTACAACTGTCCAGTCAACCAGAAAAATTATAATAAATAACCAAAAAAAGTGTCGGATATACCCAAAATGGCATCAACATGTAAACATATCACATCTTTAGGTTTTACGTGAATTTATTTTTCCATTTTTAATAAATTCCAATCCACTAACATCAGATCTAAGTCATGTCACGATCCCAGCAAGTGACGGGTTAAAACTACGAATTTGTAACCGCTTTGCTACTAAAATTGTAAAAATGTTAAAACAGTCACAGTTGAGAATAGGTATAGAAGATGAAATATTGGAAACAAGTTTCTGGATTAAAGGATCGTTTTCTTTTCTTTCTGCCATGGGGGAAAAAAATGCCAACTATTACTATTAGTAGGTATGCATACTTCGCAGCAACTATAACTATACCACCAAGCCGATATACGAAACCAACTAAAGTAGATGAATGAGCAAATCCTGCTGCCTACATTATCGTTGTTTACTGTATCGTAATTAATATGATTTGTTTGGTGCCAACAGCTAAACCCAACGACCAAAATGCAGGTTCCATTAATAGCTTGAGATCTTACGACCAAACTTTGTATAAAAGCAGATGGTCAGTCCTAAGGCACAGCATTCCAACTGTACCTTTCAAACTGTTTGCATCATTAAGAATTGCAGTATTCAGACTTAATAGAATTTTACCTTTTTCTTACTATCAAAATGAACAAGATTGCAGTATTTGCAGTAGTGGCTATTGCCTTCGCCATTATCAACGTGTCCGATTCTCAAGGAACAACACCCAAAAACCTGATCGATGTGTACAGCGACTCTGTTTTCAACTACGCTGTTTTGAACAACCGGAAACCTGTCGTTGTCTACTTTGGAAGTGATCAGTAAGTCGCTCTGAATTAAAAAAAAAAGAAATTTGTTTATTGTTCCTATCAAGCTCTCTGACTCTACCAAAATCTGTAAATTTATGGTACAGATCTTGTCCCTCCTGCAAGTGGGTCTACCCGCAATTGGAGCGTCTGACCAAGAACCGTGCGGACAAGATTTACTTGGCCAAGGTTGACACCGACAAGCTTCCCGATTTAGCCGCCGATTATGGCGTAGCAACTCAACCCACCATCATGACCATCTACTATGGTGAAATAATGGAGATTGTCGAAGGTCCAATCTGGTCCAAGGTGGTTGCTTTGGTCAATAACGCCGCTAAGTTGTAAAACGAAAAACAAAACATTTCCAGCAATTTATGTAATATAAAAGGAAACTTGTAAATTCATTAAGTCATTAATAGCAGAGGGTACTTAATAATTACATACCATTCCTAACACACGGATTCTACAGCGAATATACTAACCTTTAAGAATATTTTAGGTAAGAATAAATGTGTATGTCGATAGTTTTTCTACTGCCACTGAAATAAAAATAGGAAATCAATAAAAAATCATGTTAACCACCTTGCTTTTGTTTATCATGATATGTCATCATACACTGGTTAATGGTTATAGTTTGCCCTGCAACTGAACTACTGGTTGAAACAAGAGGGGATTTTGATTTTGTATTTTACACGATAAAATGATTAATCTAATCCATTGCAAATCTAATCGGTTCATAATGACTCAAACTACAATCTCTAAAATAGAAATTACTCATTTTTGTATATATTTGCTATCTTCGACCCGATTTGTTTATCGAATGTTTTCGCATCATTGAGCTCACACTTGTTTACTGCGCAGTATCGCAAAGTAAACAAATTTTTTATTTATACATAAATGAAATAATATGAAATGTTATAAGTGATGCGTGATTTGTTTTAACTACCACTTTATGCTCGATTTTTAGGTAAAGAGCTGTCACACTCAGAAATGACAGCATTCGTCGTATTTATATACTAACCGAACGTAGTGCATACTTTTTATTCTTAAATTATCTGATTTTAGAGTCGATTTTTTGCAAAATTAACTTTGAAATACTCCGGTGTACCTATCATTAAGGATTTAGGAAATGGGCGGGGTAACAGACGGACAAACTGTTATCAAAGGTCTGAAGTCGGTATTTTCTAGTACAAAAAATGGGAAATGGAAACCATTCGGCTTTACCCTGTTCACCAGTTTTACTCCCATCATTTTATTCGTTCTCGCCGCAATGATATTCTTTCAACGACATTAACAACGAGCATATTAACTGCTATGTACCTACAGACGACGATATACGGGCAACTGCTGTTAATCAGTACTGTTTTGTTACTGGTACTTACACAGTAACAGAATACCCTGAAAGGTTAAGACATCTTCATAGACTTCTTCCCTATCCTGGAGTAGGACCAGCAAAACCAGAAGGAACCAAAGTAAAGTATCATCTCTATTTTCAATGGGTCCCATTTCTACTCTGCTTTCAAGCCATTATCTTTGGTGCTCCGAATTTTATTTGGAAATCTCTAAAAAAAGATACGTTGTCGCGGTACTGTAAAGCAATCATGTTGGAAGACCCTGATAACACGAACGATAAATTCCAACAAGCAGCTCAGCGCTTTTTCCGAAATATAAAACATCAGTCTTCGTTTTCCACGTGGTTCGTTTTTACTCAACTTATCAACGTGGGTGTCGCGGGGGTTGCCTTTCTCCTCAGTGACATGCTACTTGACGGACAATTCTCAACTCTGGGGAGGGAATGGCTCACCTATTTGCAGACAGATACTCCGATGGACAGTGAACCAGGAAAAAACTCGGAGTTAAATCCTCTAAATCGAATATTTCCCAAAATAAGCAAATGCGAATTCAAAAAATTCGGTCCATCCGGTAAAATAATCAACTACGATATAATTTGCGTGATGACCCTCCAAATCGTCAGCTTATTTTATCAGTTGATTATCCTACGCATAAAGGATCTACAATGTAAATTTATTTTAAAACGGGTCGAGTTAGCATTTCTTGATCGCAAAAATAGGGATGATTTTGAAATGCATTACATTTTCAAAGGAAGTGCAAAAAAGTTTCTCCGAGAACTCGGATATAGTGACTGGTACTTGCTATTGGCCATTTCAGCATCAACCGAGGCAAAACAATTCACTATTTTTTTCCAAAGCCTCGTCAATGAACATTGTGCAGTTACTTCAACTGCTCAAGGGCGAAGCAACAAAGGAAAATACTATGATCCATACGAACAGGAAGAGACTTTTATTCCAGAGAGTGGTAGAGGATTGGAACGATGGCAAAGAAATGGACCTTATTCTTACAATGAAAATTTTACTAACAGTGTAAACAAACAAAATGAATATCACAGCCCTCCTCAGTTGATGAAAAAACGTAATCAAAATAACCATTCCAGACACCCACGAGTTGAGACTGTGTACACGCCTTTGAACCAAAGTTTAAAAGAAATGAGACAACAGGAGGAACACGAGGAAAGGGATTCTTTAATTGGTAATCCAAACCACGACGGTGTACAGTCACATAACCTAAATATGAGAAATGATCGGCCAATAAATTTAAAACCACCACAGCAGACACATGCTCGTTCATACAACACGAGTCACTCAAAGAATCCCATACATATCTCACTTGTAGATGTACCGGATGGTTCCAATGATCATGAAGAACAAACAGAAATTTCTTTACTGCAAAATCAGCACGAAAACGTTCATGACACGAACGAAAATGCATGATGGATGATTTCTTTCCCGTAGATAGATTCGAGCTATAAGGAAATTACACAATACTACCCACGGATTGATTTATAGTTCTCTTTGAGACAATTTTGTTTCACTATAGTAAGACAGGAAATTCTATTTGTTTATGTTCATGTTTGTTTAATCTATTTATCAATTATCATCTATAGGGGTGTCAAATATGCCTAATTATCTAATAAATAATAATAATAAACGCTTGTAATAATGTAAGTAAAGGTACATATTTTTTCGTTGTATGATGTATCAACATATTTATAAATTATCATCTATAGGGGTGTCAAATATGCCTAATTATCTAATAAATAATAATAATAAACGCTTGTAATAATGTAAGTAAAGGTACATATTTTTTCGTTGTATGATGTATAGACATTTTTAGACGTTTTAACTCTTCCCAATTGTGGGTGTACAATACGTAAATAATGGAAATTACTAACTAATTAATTGGCTTTATTGAGGCTGTAGAAGTATTTGTTTTGCTTGTTGACCGACTGTAGGCGTTGAAAATAAAGCATAATGTGTTTCATGTGCATATCTAGGTATATTTGTTATTTTTTCTAAACAAAGATAAATTTCATGACTGACTTCCACCGAACAATGGAAATAAAATGTGTTAAATATTCCACTTGGCTACAAATACTATTTTTGTACATATGTTATAATTATGTATATAGGTAAGTAACAAATCTATCGCCACAAGGATGTAGTACAATATATTAGTATGTAGGATGTAGTATATTGTATTACATCCTTGTATCGCCATATAAATACAAAAAAATAAGAGACATAACTGACGGCTTAATATGATTAGATATCAAACTTCCGCTGAGAATTCGGTATTGATGTTGATAAATTTATTTTTGAAAAGAGACATAATACATAACAGGTAAATACATTTACATAATTACATATGCTTTTTCATTTAACTGTCACTCGAATTGCGTCTTTAATTCAAATACGTAATACATTTCGTCAAAAAATATTATATAAAATATGCATCCTGTATTTGGCTTATTATGTAGCTGAATAGTTTCAAGTAGTATTGGATTTTGTTGGTTTGTCTGTCCTCTCCTACCCGCACCATTTCGACCAACCTTGAAGGTCCTTTAGGATCCCCAGTTGTTCAAGTTAAAGTTTGGGTCCAATCGATGATCATACCACTGGGGGGCCGTCGGGGTCACTTTTTTTAACAACCATAGCTGCAAGTTGTTGTGTATATAGCTGATGGATAGTTATGACGTTTTGCTAATATTGACCTAGTTTTGTTGACCTTTGTCACCCCCAGGGGCCCCCTGGGGGCGTCAGAGTTTAGAAATTGTTTTGCCCACAACTCCGAAACGGTAAGTCCGATTGAGATGGGGTTTCGGTAGTGATGTCGTTGGTGGAGGGGGGGGGTCGATTACGGGTTCTTATATTCTCATCCCTACATCCATGCATATATTCTTATATCCTTATATCCATATTTAGTAATGAGTATTTAGCAAAAGTGTGGATATGCGGCTTGGAATCGAACCAAAGGTCGTCTCGAAATCCGTGCTAAACGCTCATTGAATAACCTCTAATCTGACGCTGTCACTTGGACAAAAGGTACTATGCTTTGCTTGTATTCGTCGTGTTGATGTTGTTTATGGCACCTAAACATGACTATATTCATCCGTATCCGTCCTTATATTCAGCTACGTATCTGAAATTGCTTACAACAGGTTTATTGAAAGGAAATTTAATTCATTTGTAGCCCAGCTTTCCGGGAGTTCAAAAACCAACGTATGCATATATTCATAACGTGTATGCTCAAGATACTAAAGTGGCACCTTCACTCTAAATCTGCAATGAGTTACCGTTACTTACTCGACTCAACTCAAGAGCCCAAAATGGTTAAAAATATTGATAAATTGTTCGTTCCCTAACATTACATCAGAGACTATTGATTGTCTCTTTTTTTCTCCTGACTTGAATGATTTTAATAAAATCATTTATGGTTTTTCAAGTACGAGTGTATATTTCCCTTTGTAATGTCTCCAAAAAATTTCGGGGTTGTGTATTTACAAGTAGTACATACAATTAGCAGTGGAGCCTGTGTGTGAGCGACCAATAGCTTCACTTAAAGCTCGTATTTGCAAATTTTAAAGCTATTAGTTTGTATTATTATAATTTAGCATGAACTGCATAAACACGATTATTTTTCCCGTCGCTGAGAACTTGTTGAAAACTTACGAATATACCTAATTTTCTTTACTGAGCCTTGGTGCTTTTTTTTTTACATAGATTTGATGAAAAACATAAAGGTGTTAAATAGCGAAATTTGAGTTGAAGTCATGCCAAAAAAACTAAACTGGCCCCTGGAGCCACAAGGCTAAATCAATTAAGGGTAAAACAAATTCTCATTCAAATTCAAAACCTCCCCCAAAAATTTACTTGGATTGGGCTGGATATCCTGTGCGTGGTTGCGGTTTCTATAATGCAGCCCATTCTGTACGGACAAACGGTTTTTTATTTGTTTTTTACCTACAAAGTGACATAATTAAATCAAATCACGTTTCCCGATCAGCGATATAATCAATCCGGACGGACGTGGAGCATACATAAACCAGATATACTGTGTAGGTATCCACAATCAATAATCATAATCCATAAGCAGTAGATATCCACGGAGTACGGACAGAGAGTTCAAATCAGCAAGAGACCACTCAACTGCATAGGTGCTTTTACAACATGAATTTTTCTATTTATTATTGCAATCGTATGGGAAAACTACATTTCTTATGTTATCGGTAGATTTAGATGTGTTATCTTATTAACTTATTACTATCTCCCCCTTATGGCATCAGTCATACTATACTAAGCGTGGACTGTCATTATGCATATTTATATTTCTTCTATTCGTAAGTGCACTTATCAACGCTCAACAACGGTTGGATCAGATCAGTTGATTATGATTAATGTTTTACATTGGAGCCAAGTTAACTTCTGAATTTTGCCATGCAACGAATAAGCATTCCAAAATATACAGATCGCATTGCTGTTACTTGCGGATATTGGTAGCTTACATTGCACTGTCCCTATGTATTGTGCCTTTCACCGTAAATGGAATTTTGGATCTGAATGTAGAACCTGGTGTTAATTTGCCGTTTGAACAATAAAATACAAATGAATTTGTTGTTTTTGTTGTACCTGTTAGGATTTGTATTTAGAATGCCACGAAAAAGGATTTGTCGCTGGAGAAACCATTAAGTTTACGGCTGAGATGAACAATCAAAGTAGTCAAAGAGTCTATGGAATGAAGGTGACTCTAATGCAAGAATGTAAGTTTCATGCAAACACCAATTCAAAATCCATTATTCGTCCAATACGGCAAGTGCAGGGCCCCCAAGTTGGCCCTGGTGAGGTGAGATTTGGATTGAAAAAATGTTGAGAATATCACCAATTCCTCCCTCCAGATTAGCAACTTGCCACATCATTGACGTACAGTATTTTCTGAAGGTAGAGTATTGATGCATTTCTGATAAATGAGCAAAATCCAGGAAGGTTCGACTGCAAAACTAACTCAAGTAGATGCTTTGTTTTGGCCGATTTTTCATAGGTATTTTTTGGCCTAGTGGTTACGGTAACGACTATTATTA
>JAHZNB010001064.1:0-13766 GCA_027744295.1 Callyntrura guangdongensis
TATAGCCATTTTGCTCCCACATTAAAAATAGGAAATTAGATCATTTTCACTCACTTTTTATGAGACGAACTGCCAGTGTCTTGAAGACTTACACAAGGGTATCCGAACAGCCTAAAAAAACTAAAACTTTTTCCGTTTGCATTTTTCATCACAATATCATCCATCTCATTTTCATCATCGTGCCATATCATCAGGAAAAATAGAGTAAAGCCATAACTTTGACATAAAACATTTTTATATTTTTCATTTATTATAATATTTTTGCTGCTTTTTTACTGCATCTTGGGACCTATTTTTACCGTTTCAACCAACAACACAAGTAGAGTTTATTGTGTATAAAAGAAGAAAAATATATATTAATATTACGATCAGTTCCGTTTACAGTCACATTATCATCATCATCACCAGCTGCAACTCTGTACTTTAAGGAAAGTACCTTCCTTACAAACTTATCATTTCACCCTCTTTTTACAACCAAAATGATATCATCACGCTAACATTATTCACTCGCTGTCCGTCACACACCACCGCTGCTGTCTTTTTATGATTAGGTTCCTCCAAAGGAAACAAAAATGCAAATAATGTTTAGTTCAAAGTTACTTGTGTTCCAATATTTTCCCCTTCATC
Source organism: Callyntrura guangdongensis (assembly GCA_027744295.1). NCBI lineage: Eukaryota > Metazoa > Arthropoda > Collembola > Entomobryomorpha > Paronellidae > Callyntrura > Callyntrura guangdongensis. The sequence continues at coordinate 628 of JAHZNB010001064.1, forward strand.
ATTCCTCCCTTTGCACATCACTACTACTCCATTTTTTATTTTATCAGTCCATTTTCTTTACTAGCCAATTTTTATGACCGTTTTCTGGTTGGATTTAATATATTTTTTCCTCTTGCTGTTTTTCTATTCATGCATTAAAAATATAATAAGTAGTAAAAAAGTAGCAACATAGTTTTTTTTTCTCTTCAAAGGGATCACATCAAATCAGACATAAAAAAGTTTTATTTTTTTAAACGAAACACCATTATGATTCCTATTAAATGCATTATCATCGTAACAAAGTTGACGAAGTTTTAGAGAAAAAGGGTTTGCAACTTTTTAATACATTATCGTTTATTGCAAATTGCAAAAACACGGTTTTATGACCTGACCTTTAAAAATGAATATTTTTGCAACGACGGTAATGGCATCAGGGGTAAACTTTGTTCGCATTTTTTTGTACGTTTTTTTTCTATTACTACACAAAACGCCACCGGTACATTATAAACATTTATTGGCGTTTCTTTAGAGAATGTTTCCCGTGTAGTCGTCGAGCATGGATGAAAGAAAGCAATTTTTTTTGTACAGCGAAACGAATTTTATTGACATTTACGAGACGTTGGTTTTTTTATGATTTTAAAGAATATTATCATACATTGGAAAAATTGACAATGCAGTAGCAAAAATTTCTCTCCATTATCGTTATCATAATAAAAGTGAAACTATTTTTTTACGACCGTAAAAGATCTTTGCAAAAATGTAAGTATATACCCAGCTAACAATGTATTTTTGTATTATTTTTATTACAGAGATCCCACAACTCTCATCGTCGTGCTCTCCGACCATCAACCCAGTCAACTTTCGAACTTAAAATAGTCATTAGCGTCGCCGTCCCGACTGTGGCCCTTGTGGGACTTGGCTTGGCTTACTTGAGACGACGTTAAATAACAGGAGCTGCCTTTTTGATGGACCAGTTCAATAGTATAAACATACCTATTCCGAATGATCATCATCATAGCCTGTCGGCCAGTTTACCGCTTACCGGAGAACTTGGACTGCACATGGAACAGCGCACATAGGATCTTCAATTTACAAAATGAGGGGTCTTTGTTTCCTTTAGTCGATTTTTTCCAGTAATTTTTTTGGGTATACTTTTAGTGATCTCGCGGTAGCAGAGTTACGTAACATCCTATAATAATGTCATCTTTGTTCACGTTCATAAAATGAAGATGAAACGATGTTCATATAAATCACTTGTTTGTTCATAAGTTGTCTATCGACCTTAATTTACCGTTACAGTAGAGAGGTACTTTGTAGCATTATTATTATTTATTTAAATTAAACTTTGTTACTTACAAATAATGCTGCAAAATAGTTTATTTCGCATTGTGTAGATAACAGTGAGTATCTAGTTATTTTTTGCATGTGATCATTTTTTTAGTTTCGTTTCTCGCTATAGTTTGTAGTTCACACATCGTTGTTTAATGCATGTCTAGTGCCAAAATTACTGTATAAAACATGGCAATATAATTTATAAATAATAAGAAATTTCGTTAGTTAGAATTTTGATAGTTTTCGTTCCTCAAATAATGCACAACTATGCGGTAATCGTCTACTTAAAATACATTCAATATGCTCAAAATTTATAAAAACCTTAACCGAATTTTAAATTGATTACTTATTTTTGAGAACTCCCTTCTTGTCTGCATTCAACCAAGCTTTCTGGTATCAATAATTTTGTGTGGGGTACCAACCCTCATGTACATTTTTTGGTGTAAAAAGAACCCTAATTATTAATTAACACAAGTTATCATTATCACGAGAAAAGCTCATCAAAGCAAATAACGTGATGTATTTCAGCAACAAAATGATCTCAATTAGTTTAAACGTTTTTGGTATTAACACCTAACAAGATGTTAGATGTTCATTACTTTGCACACAACTGTAAACAAGACGGTGGACAGTTTTTGGATAACAAAAATGTCATCATCCATAAAAATTCGTTGTCTGTTTATGTACGTGTTCATGGAACGTTGAGTATTTGCTAGTCAGCAAATTATGATTTTTTTGTAGATTTTTTCCCTGTCAATTTTGTTCTATACCTTAAATTTTTTTATTCAACTAATTAATTAAATTAATATTGTTTCTTTTGCATATTTGAACTTTCTCAATTTTTATACTTTTTTTCCGCTGCCTGTACGAATAAAGTCACGATATAGTCAAAAGTCATTTATGATAGTTTATTTATTTAGATCACTGACCTGTTGACCTAACCTGACAGATAATTTTAACAATAATAATTATTATTTAAACATATTGTTTAACATCATACATCACTATGTATAAAGAGACGTAACGTTTAAAAACGTGTGAATTTTTCCTTGTTTATATTTCCAACAATGCAAAAAAAATATTTGTTTTTTTTCTAGCAATGCAAATAAAATATTCCTGTTTGCTTTAAAAACCTTGAAACATTCTCTAAAAGTTGTACACTTTGTAAAAAATGTCAGCGATAATGATTATCATGGGACCACATGTCTTTCAAAAAAATAGCTGGGGTGGGGTGGGGGGGGGGATGGGGGGATGGTCTGAATGAGGTTATTTTTCGGTAAAAGTAGAAGAAGACGGGAAAGTATTTTGACATTGAACATGATTCCTAGTTCGAGGTTAAAAATGAATTGGACTACAGGTAATATTATGTAAAGGTTAAAAGTGTAAAACATGGTAATTTAGGCGAAGCTACTTTTAACCTTAACTTACACAACAGACTCCAGCTCTTTCATTATCAAAAATGATTTAAAATTTTTCACATAATGGGAATTAGCTGTATACGCATGTAAATTTTTGAAAAAATGAAGCTTATCGACATTGTGCATCGTCCAGTGGTTTGTAAATACAATAGTTAATAGGATATAATTTATTAAAAGTAGAAAAATGAATACAAATTTTTCATTTTTTTGAAAAAATTAATTCATTCATTCATACCCAACCAGTCTTTCAACTAGTGTGCATAGCTATTAAGACAGAGAACACTATGAAAATATGATTGTTTAATGTTTTTACTAGTGTGTCACTAGTTAAACTATTTTGTTAAGTTTATTTATAATCGGATCTATGGATAAGCAACATAATTATATAATAATATTAGGTGTGTAAATTATAAGTATAATGATTTCGTGTCAGAAAAGGCACAAATTTTAGGTTAATTAGAGTACTAGTAAGTACATTAAGTTTAATATATTTTTGCCATTGATTGTTAAGAAAATATGAAATGCTTGCATGATCAATTTATAAATTGATGGATTAAATAGAAAATCGTATTGTTATTAATATTAAACCGTGTACGTGAAAGTAAAATAAAAATTTTGTGAAATCGTAAAATCAATCATGGATCATTGTTGACGTTTTATTAGCATATTCTCTGATGGCAATTTATTGTGTGATTCATGAAATAATCATTATCGTGATGATACATACGCGCATTTACAACTCAAAACGCAAGAAGGTAATCAACCGAAAACATCAGCAGAGTAGAGTCAAAATATTTACAGCACGGGTTCGGTTTCGATGTCTAGAGCCCTCTAATGGTAGCATTATAGCATTATTAGTACATTTATTTAGGTAAATATGTTCATGCAATACATAAAATTGACATACTTTTGACACACACACGTTGAATGTTGATATGATAAGAATTGACAAAGAGGTTATTGCTACGTCTGTCTGTTGACACAGGGCAGACTTGACACACACCACCTATTCTCAAACTCAAATTTAAATTTTTTAATGCTTTTTGTGTTGTATCAATACTCTCGGACAATATAGAATGACATTTCTGGGTGCTTTACAGACTAAATACGTTAGAAGTGAAGCAGAAGGTCCATACTCCATACTTTCATCCGTATAATTATCTAAGAAAATTTGCATAGAATAAAATAAAATGGGGATGTTTGTTAGTTCCTTGGATAGAATGTCTGTATGCAGTTTTCCCATTTGTTTTTCCTATCATTGCCATTGCCATATACGGCAATACAATTTATACAATATATATACTTATGTGTGTACTCACTACTGATTGTGATTTTAAAAAGGGCTTCGCTTCGAGCTTCACCTCACCATCACTGCAAATTTACACACGCCATTGCACCCTAACGCCTTATTCATGCATTATCTTTATCTATGAGTATTCAGCACATTCCACTACTAGAAGTCAATGCAATGCTAGATTGCTGGCTATAACTGACTGCAAATTGTCACGTTATTTGACGTTATGCCCAAACTAATGTTGTCAGTCGTGAACCATAGAAGACGGAACAGCCATTTTTGTTTCTTTATCCAGCACGGCGTACAGAAAGTAGACTCAAAAGCGACGACAACGATGACGACAGAGACGAAAAATCAGCGAACTCATCTGTCTGTGATTGTGAAGAAATGCTTTTTGGACTTTTGGACTTTCTTTCTACTTTTTCGTTCAGCCGGAGTTGATCCGAACTAAAGCAAAATTATCATTTTTCTTTTTAGTTGTTGTATGCGTATATTCGTGTTCAGTGTTATATAACAGTGTACTGTATTAAAAAGTTCCCGAAAGAAAAATTTAAACAGTGCAATCTTGTTTGTAGTGGTCTGATACTATTGTGTAGTTTTTTCATCGGTCGGCCCTTGTGTAGATGCAGTTGGCTGATTCATGTTTTGACTTTTGACCTGTTCCTATTTTATTGGTAGTTCATTTTCATCGGTAGTGAGTAAATGTAAATTTAAATAGTACTTAAAATTAAAGTATCGTTGTGGTTTAGTTTATTAAAGGAAAAGAGACATGCATGGATTCGGTTTTTGGTTTTACTAATTACCTAATAATATTTAATCGTGCTGGTACATTGTATGACTGACTAACTACTGTTGTATATTTACTTTTAGTGTTAATATATATAAGTAAGAACATTGACGTTAAGTTGAAGTTACTGAGTCTTTCCTCAGACTCGACTCGAGTATACAAGTAAGTCATAACATAACATAAGTACGTACCCAGCGGGCTGGCAGTGCCAGATTTTAGTTTAGGTAATTGAAATAAAAATGTAAAAATGTTTTATGGTGCGGGCCAATCTCTTATATCTACCTAATAGGCTAGTTTGCATTTTGGTTACACTTAAAATTATTACAAGTTTATAAACGGCACTACCCTTACTCTTGTAAGATATTTTTACCCCTTACTTAAATCTTAACTAATAACGTAATAATGCCAGTAATCTAATGGTAAATTGTCTGTTGGTGTTTCAGCCCAGGTTAACATAAGTACATGTAAATTCTTGTGGATATTTGAGGTTTTTTTATTGAATTGTAATTTTTGTGCAGGTTCGAGGGTTGGAGTAAAAATTATTTTATTTTTTGTAATTATTTCGGGGAAGTCCGATAGTATGAATTTGTTGACCCGAAAAGCTAGCCGAAACTATTTAGCCGTTATTAAAATTGTAGTGTCAGTCAGTATTGCTCCTGTCACCTACTAGCCTACTACTAATCCTGAAAATTTGCTTTAAAAACATGGACTTATACTCAAACCGCCTAATAAATTTAACTATTGTTTTCTGAATTTAGAAAGTGGAGATAGAAAATTTGCTACTTCGGTCAATCGAATATTAACCTTTTTTAGTACCGTGGAAAGTAAATGCCGCTGGGCTGTTGACTTTATTTGCTGTAGTAAAATAAATATATTTTCATAATAACTAGGAATAGTTTTCAATTTTTATATTACTCGTAAGCCGTAATTCGCTACAATACATATATACCATTTTAGGCATGTTTTTTATAGGTAGCTCCAAAAATAATAATTCCTGTTTTTTCATAACTCGCGTTTAGCTACGGAAAATTTATAGGTGGCTTTTACTCCATAGAATTAAATTAATTGAAAATGATAAAATGATATATAAAGGAAAAAGGAATGTGCACAAGTTGTATATTAATTTGCACGATTGGCATTATCATCACCAAAGTTGTTTAGTCCAGTAAATAGGAAACATTTTTGATTTATTGAATTTATTCGTAGCTGTGTCGCCATAATGGGGAAAAAAGTGAAGAAGAAAAATAAGAAACAATGTGCATTATCATCACCAAAGTTGTTTAGTCCAGTAAATAGGAAACATTTTTGATTTATTGAATTTATTTGTAGCTGTGTCGCCATAATGGGGAAAAAAGTGAAGAAGAAAAATAAGAAACAATGTGCTGCAAGTGAAGATCCACACACTCCACCTCATTCATTGTCAACTCTGCACCCTCCCCCCGCTAAACAGATTTCCACTGAGAATCTAAGTGGGGCTTCTACAGAAATTAACCAGACATCGTCACCGGCTTCTCTGGAAAATTCTCCTCTGAAGGTCCTGGTGTCAAGCACGAAGTGCAACGTGGATGCTCAAACGAAACCGAAGCCTGAGCGAGTGCCTAGAGAAGAAATATCTCCAACATCAGATAAAGTGGTAAAACAAGGTATTCTCCTCTGAAGGTCCTGGTGTCAAGCACGAAGTGCAACGTGGATGCTCAAACGAAACCGAAGCCTGAGCGAGTGCCTAGAGAAGAAATATCTCCAACATCAGATAAAGTGGTTAAACAAGGTGTGAAGATATTTAACGAAAATGTGCGAAAGAGTTCGATAGCGTCCTCTGCTATGAACTTGAATGAGTTTATAAATGCGGGGCTAGGATTGGAAACATGCGACGGCAAATCAAACAGCCCAGTGACACTTGATGGCTTCAATAAATCAGATGGAAATCCATCTCTATCCGAGGAATCCGAGATGTGTGAATTAAATGAAACAGGTATTTATATATTCCAAAAATATTATAGTTCGCAAACTAACTTTGAGAAATCGTTTATGGGACGGAACTATGTGTTGCATGTTCTTTACCCATAAAAACGATTTCTCAAAGATGTTTTGCCAACTGCTGTAAATCCAAGGGCGTAGCCATTTGGGGGAGGCCCAACAAAAAACAAAAAGAGTGAGGGGTTCGCGCTCAGCGCAAAAAAATGACGTATTTCTTTGAAATGTTGATGTTGAGTACGGTTTTGTGAAAAACTGGGGGTCAAAATATCGTAAAACTGACCATTTCGTAAACTTAAGTTATCAAAAATCTGATTTTTGAGCGCAGCGCTAATATTTCTATCACAAAGTACCCAAAAGTTCATGAAATTGGTTAGAAAAGTTATAAAAAAATAATAAATCGCGCGAAGGGCCCAAAATTTTTGCAATAATTTTGAAAAATTATTAATTTTTTTGGGGGAAGGCACGTGTCCCCGGTGCCTCCCTGTCTACGCCAGTGAGAAGTTACAAGTAATTAAATAAAATATTATAACAAAACTATAAAAATTGAGCCAAATATTGCATGAAAACCAGCGTTATGTATTCTGGAATGTGATTCGTATTATTTCGTGGAGTATAGTAATATTAAAAGTCATAATGACTATGATATGACGTACCTCTTTAACCTCCCGACAGCGAAGATAATTCCACGTCAAGAATCGGAGTCTTCGGGTACGGATACAGCAGAGCCTGAGTTTGATGATAATGTTATTCTCAAGGAATTTGACCTAAGTAATGACTATGGAGGCAGTGGAGGTACTAGTTTGAATTAATTATATACGAAAATAAGCCATCCCAGGTGAAGGTACAAACGTGATTGCTCTTTATGTTTGGTGCAGTAGACCGAACTGACACACAGGTCGAAGTTCATCCGAAGATAAGTGAATTTGTTAAACCGTACATGAATATGTTTCCTCCGCCGATGCAGCAAATAAGTGAAGACTTGCAGCAACTTGCGAATTCATCATCAAATACAGCGATGCATGAACAGCTTTTATTTCAGCCTGAGGATGTTAGAGGTTACAATCCTAGAAAACGTGAAAAAATCGATGAGGAACAGAGTGAAGCTACAGAAAAATTAGATCTGCCGACGTCACCCCAATTCGACACAGCGGTACCGAATGCTACTATGCCCGTATTTAGAGCAGTTGATCCTCAAGCATTTACTATTAACCAAATGCAGGCTGTTCAGGTTTACTGCGACTAATAATTTTCATACACACACGCTTCGCAAAGTGAATAACTAGATCATTATTAATTTAATTTTTTAATAGAACATGATGGAAAAATCAATGAACGTGAAATATTGCGTGTTTGATAATTGCAAGAAAAAACCTGCAATCTTATGCCCTACTTGCGAAAAGCCTATTTATTGTACTGAAAGTCATCGTAAACAAGCCAAAAAGACTCATGAAAAGTTTTGTGATGCGTAAGTTGTCAACTGTGTTATTAACAATAATAATAAAAATAAATAATAAAAATAAATAATAATAATATTAGTAAATTATCATGAACGATTATTTCAGTTTTTACTGTTCTCTACTGTTGTTGTATGCGTGTATGCACTAAATAAATAACTAGTCTCTTTTTACGCAGTTACCGGCTTATCGAACGCAAAGGAATTGGGAAACACACTATTGCAGCACGGAACTTAAACCGAGCAGCTACAATTATCGTTGATAAGCCTATAGTAGTTCTTCCTTTGAATCCATCACTCAACTCCCGTGTTTTCCCCTCGAGTTACTGTGTTAGATGCTTCTTGAATAAAGTCCCCTCATCATCAGTAAACCGTAAAGAAGATGATGTAGACTCTTGTCCTTCCGGTTGTAAACTCCCTATATGCAAGAAAACTTGCAATCTTATATTTTGCTTCAGCGATGACCGTAACGAATACGACAGGGTAAGAATAAAGTTTTATAAAATTAATTTTCAACTTTTAAATGCTGAACTAATTTTTTGTTATTTAATTGTAGGTACCTGCACACACCGCTGCAGAGTGTAAGTATCTGTCGTCAGCGTTCAAGCGCAGAGTTGGGAAACACAATTTTCTAATTCCCGATCAAAGTGTCCTTGGGTTACTACGTTGCATACGTATTTACAGCACGAGGAAAATTTCTGATGATAATACGTCTTTCCTGGAACTACTTTCCACCATCAAGCCAGAACCTTATACGAAAAATTTTGAATCAAAATTGCGATTATTTAGGAGTCTGCTTCTTGTCGACGCAAGTGTGGTAAAGGACGATGAACTGTATAGAATTGACCAGGCACTCCTGAGATATGGAAGAAATATTGGATCAGACATTATCTCTTATGTATACCAGGAAAAAAGGGATTTAGGTCTACTACCATCACTGTAAGATTCCGAAAATATTCATTACATTGATGATTGAGATCAGTCTTACATTTTATAAATAGCAGTTAATTAACTTGATTTAATTGTCTTTTGTGGTTTGAAGATTTGCGCGCTGCATTTTCGGGAAACTTGCGTTCATCCTTCATAGTTGTGTTCCGAATTGCATGGTAGCACTTCTGAAAAACCTGGATATTTACATGTATCCCGTCAAAGATGTAAAGAAAGGGGAGCCTTTAACATATTGCTACGACGAGGTAAATTTGATTTCCGTTAGTCTACAGAAATAACTCCAAAACAAATATGTACATATTAAACACTTGATGTCTAACAATATTTTATTAATATTTTCAGCGTTCACTTTTCATGCCTACCCGGGACCGTCGCGCTTTCCTTCTACGTGAGTTTGGGTATTATTGTAAGTGCAAGCGTTGCTTGTCCGCTTCAGAGTTAGACACGCACTTTTCTTCGTACATATGCTCACGATGTAATAGTTATATCGTTCCGGACAACCCGTTGGATGACTACTCCAACTGGGCATGCAACAAATGCAAAAAGACTTCCGTATTTTATTTGCGTGTTATCGACGCAAATTTCAACTTTGAGAGAAAACTCGAAAAGCAAATAAAAGAAGAAAATCCACTTGGTTTATTAACCCTGATGCAAGAGCTCGTTGACGGAAAGCATTTGCACTGGAATCACTATCTTATCTTCCACGCAAGCATTCAACTATTCAATCTCTTATGGGAGGGACTCAACAAGAACGATTTAAAGGTGATGGACAAGTTTTCAAAATCTAAAGGACTATCGTTTCTCAAACCAGCCGAGACGGTTATTGCCCTGACTCAAGTTTTCCTGCCTGATGGATATGCCATTAGTCATAGTATGTTATCTTATTTTAAAAGTTGGATATTTTTTTTTTAATTTGTTGCTTTAGATTTACGCGATTTAATTTTTGTATTTTTTTCTAGTTCTTCCTCTTCGCTTGGCTTGTCTTATAAAATTACGTCAACTTACTAACCAGCTGGAACGCAAAGAAACTACGCTTGAGAAACTTGATTACGCAATAAACGAGATGTACTTTCGTGCGTTCGATATCTCGCGCACTGCATTATATCATCGTACTGTAACACAACACACCCCGATGCCTGATATTGGAGAACGTAACTTGCAAATACTTGAAATGAAGGTCATCCATGTTCTTCTGAAGGCAATTACATCTATGCACGAAAGTGCTAAGGTAAAAGTTAAGGCTTTATACAAGATGTATGTGGACAAAACAAGGGATCCGCATGTTGTGGAACTAATTGCTAGGAAGGAGCAAGAGAATGTCAAAGGAATTTTTCCTTGGGATTTGGATGTTTAAAATGAAAACGCCTTATCAATATATTAGTTGAGTTAATCGAATGTTCTATATTACATTTATTGTTTTAACTATTTGTACCGGTATTTTATTCTACATTTAAACTAGGCTATATTAACCAATAAAATGAAATACACAAGTTTTGAATAGACATCCACGACGTGAACTTATCGTTAGTAATTTTTAATTAATTTAGTAACATCGGGCTTGAGATAACAACTAGTCTACTTAAATCAACGAGAAACATCGACTTGCTAATTTACAATTTACATAAAAATATTGGTATCGAATAGAATGTTGGAAAGTATTGGAGACTATACGGCTTAAAACCGTACACGTACACTATCGCTGCCTGTCATGAATATCAAGTAATTTTCAACGCAAGATCAGTCGATCGTCAAGTTTTGCGAAAAAAACACAAAGGTTCAATCAAGCTCATACACCATCTCTGTATCACGTATCTTGTCAGCGATTTTTGCAGCAAGCTCCTCATCCCTAAAGAAATCATTCTTTTTCACGTTGACGCGACATCCCGGGTAAGGACACCTATGTTAACAACAAAAAGTTCTTCAATGATTAAAACTACTAAACCCCCAAACTTTACTTAAACTTTTAAACATATTAAACCCTTTGAAAATTTACCTTCTAACCTTCCCAGACTTGAACAACCATGGAATGGTCTCATAGTCGAACACGTGTCGACATTTCCGGCTTACGTAAGGATTCTTAAGTAACGTTTTGAAAATAGGATCACATGTAGGAATAAATTCTGTCAGTGCCTCGAAACCTTCCGAGTGATGAACCGGACTGCCAGTTTTAAAATCTTCGTTCTGATCGGTTCCATCAACTATGTTCTGCATTTTCTAAACCGTTACCAAACACATTTTATTTAAAAAGCAACACCGATAGCCCTAATTTTTGCAATAGACTGCAAACTTCACATCTTGTTCATAGCTTAAACATGATTAATTATTTTCAACTAACGTTCGACAAACTGATGAAGAAACTTCCAAACAGTTTTGGTATTGTTCATCACTGTCGATTTCTTCCATCGTGATTTTCTCTTCAGCTTGCTTCTCCACTTCCATTGTAGCGGTCTGTAATAAACATTGTGAAAAAATGTAAATTTTGTCTTGAATTTGATGCATATTAAAATATTAATACATATTTATTATACGTCATTATTACCTCTGCGAATTCGTCCAGTAACCGAAAAAATGTATCGTCATCAACCTCTTCACTACAAGCTACTGTCTCCATATCCAAACCATCGTAAACCCCTTGAACTAGGTCAGACATCATATTACCTTTAAGTCGTTCTTTAACAAGATAGGTAGCTAATTGGTAATATTTTTTCCGTGCTTTATTCATTTCTTTTTTCTTCTCAGGGCCTAGTAAACCATATAAAATACAATGAATTAGTTGATACTGCAATAATTGCCAATGTTTACATATTACATACACACCCTAATGTTATTTAAAATGTTTAATAAAATAATAATACTAACGTCGTAAATTCTTGTTTTAATTATATGTTCATGCAAAAGTTTTGTACTTAAATTACCACTTAGTGCCGGCAGACCTAGTTTAGCACAATCAACCATTCTTTTCATAATACTATCCAATCCATCATTTATGATCGAGATATCATTTAAGTCATCCGCCTGCAAACCACGTTAAAAACCAACAGCCTTAACTCACAACTTCAATTAAAGGAATTGTAAAAGGTTAACAATGTACATCCAACTGCCAACCACAATTTGCAATACTACTCTCCACTAAAAACTAACCTTAAACTTTTCGTTTGGCATCGCGTCAGTGGTAACAATTTGGAAATCGATAAAAATAACGAATATCGTGAAAATCCGCAATTATTCAGTTCAGTTATTAGTTGGGATCACGTACTGTTAGTTGATCTGTCAAAAAATAATACTATTACATAAGTAAAAACGATAGTAAAAAGATAAACGTTGAAAAAACTATTAATATACTATAAAATACTGTATTTATGTCTTGACACTGACAGTTACATTGATAAAATGTCATTGTTCAATTTCTTTATTAGACAAGTAAAGTGTTTTAATAATAAAAATAAGATTTAAATACGAAAATTGTAAGTCACTTACTTTCACTGTCAGGTCATTTTCAGTATTTACGATATTTCGATACTTGCAGAATGAAAATGGCTTTTTTACCTAGTAAATACCTCTACCACCTAGTTTTCAATGTGGGTATTTTGCACTTTTACTTCTACTTGGTTTATGGCATTACTCACATCACACACAACTCACGATGAGTTTGGTTACAAAACACAGATTGACAGACAGTGCACCTATTCTAATTTATCGTGTGTCGTGTAATGATGTTTGAATTGAATGTTGCATGTTGGTTTGGAGGATAAAGGAACGTTACAGTCGTGTATCGACTCATCCGAATGTAAATTCCGAATTAAACATTCGGACGGATGGGACGAAACGAAAATTTGAATAGGTGGGTAATAATAAGCTATTCAAATGACAAATGATGTCAAAAAGGATCTCGAAGTTCTTTATTTCATAGTGTCGGTAGGTTGGTTGGTTTGTTTTGTTGGTATAGGAAGG
>JAHZNB010001065.1:0-15958 GCA_027744295.1 Callyntrura guangdongensis
TCGACAACGTGACATCTCCCATCTCATACCGTACTACTACAACCTATAACATTGTAGTTAGTAAAAATGAGAAACTATACGGAGAAAACTTGTGAAAGCTTAGACATGGGAAATTGGGACACAGACAACTGAAACGACAGAGACTTCAATTCAGCAAGTAAAAACACGTACATGTAAGATTATGCATTTTAAAGGAAGCGTGCAACTACACAAATGGAACAAACAAAAGAAAACAGGAAAAGCTTACCCAATTTTGACTTGTTTTGTGGAAAAATGTCGATGAATGCAAAATTACTTTAGCTTTATTTTCGAATTACGTGGAAGACAGGATTTTTTTAAATTGGTTGGTTTGGAAAACTAAAACAGGTACACGTTTACACTAAAAAACGGATTACAAATTCTGACAATGAGTATAAAATGCATGCACTGCACACATATGCACTAGCTACTAGGAAAATACAAATACACGATAGTAATGTACACCTATTAAATTTTGAATGTAGTGGGCTATAAATTACTTCACAAGTACTCTAAACGTCTATTATAAAGACTTTGCAAAGTGCAACATTTATTGTGAGTGGATGATCCCGTTATGTGACACCATTTCCTCAAACTACTAGCAATGAGTCCGAGTTTTTTTCTTATGGGAAAGTATGGGGTATGTAGAAGAACTGTGTGGTTGATGCATACAGATGTAATTTTCTTTCAATAGCAAAAAACTAGATGCGATTCTTGCTGGTATAAAATTTATTTACTCACTATAAAATGAAACAAAATGATCTTGGTGAATAAAGAAAAAATAAAGGCAGTAGCTTTTTGGTCGGTAAAATTGAAGAACGAAACTGAAAGATACACACAACAAACAACACGATCAACGATTTTTACTGCAAATTTTAATGTAAGTAAATAGAATAGCACTTGTGATGTTCCTCATAGTACTCTGGCTCACGTACAACAACAAACCTGTACTAACTCACTTCAGCTACATGCAACACTTCAAGCTACCCAAACTTAAATTATTTTATGTGTTCGTAGGTTTTACACCTGCGAGTACAACATCAAATTCACATGTTGATAAGTCATGAAAACATGAGACGATGATGGTATTTGTAACTACAAACTTAGATGTGTATACCTCGAAAATATTCGTTCGTCTTATTAGCACTCACGTGATAAAGTTCGTATCCGTATCATCGTCTCGATGAGTCTAAAAATTGTGAGTCATAATTATGTGGATGCACAATATTCAATATACAGTGTGTTAGCAGGCAGTAACGTATCATGAACTTTTCTCACTGTCGTGAAAAAAATGACTGAAACGCAAAATTAGCACATTTACCGGGAAGGCAAAATGGGCGTGCCGCTTTGTCTCTGGGAAACTTTGATTTCACACAATTTTACGGAAAAAATATTCGTTCGTCTTATTAGCACTCACGTGATAAAGTTCGTATCCGTATCATCGTCTCGATGAGTCTAAAAATTGTGTCATAATTATGTGGATGCACAATATTCAATATACAGTGTGTTAGCAGGCAGTAAAGTATCATGAACTTTTCTCACTGTCGTGAAAAAATGACTGAAACGCAAAATTAGCACATTTACCGGGAAGGCAAAATGGGCGTGCCGCTTTGTCTCTGGGAAACTTTGATTTCACACAATTTTACGGATGCAGACAGTCTCGGGCGTAGTTAATTTTTAAAAGTATATATTATGTGTACATCGAACATAAAACTGCAACATTTGCATACTGGTTGTGGTTATCATTTTGATTTTGGTTTTTATGCAATCAAACATCAACATCACTATTTAATTTGTATAGTAGGTAATGTAAATAAATATGGAGATTAAGTTAAGTTCTTCCAGCATGAGAATAGAAATAACATGCATGTATACGCTGTAAGAAAAAAATAGCATTGAAAGTAAAAGTCAAATTACAACTTTTTGCATCAAGACATAAATGCATAATATGAAGCGATAATCAGTGTGTTTTGTGAAGTATTGTAATTAAGTATTTTACCATGATATATAATTATTCTCTCAAAGTTATATTTTCATGTTCATGCACTTTTTTCCTTCTGGAACAATAAAAACTTTATATATTTCTCTGCCTCTTCCATGTTTCCAATAATTTTCAACTCAAAAGTTTATCGAGGAATGTAAAATGTAAATCCTTTTATTATTGTGAAGGCGTTATGTGAACATCAGAGCTATTGCGATATCAGCGTAATTTTGCGATTATGATGCTTACGCAAGTGTGCAATAGGATGTTGATGTCGACTAATGTCGAGTCAGTCAGTAGTTAGGAAGAGCCAATAATAATCAGAAGATATCGTGACTACTAACTTTGGTCTTAAAGCTTGAATTGCAAAATTATTCATCCGGCAGAGTGCATTTTTATATACGTTTTTACTTTACATACTAGTTTTACTATGTAGTTGCATGTATTTTTTCTATAAACTGTATAGTTGGTCGGAATTTTCTGCGTTCTTAACGTTACGATGATGAGATGACAAACTCATCATTTTCTTTAAAATAGAATGACAATTGAACGTACTTATTGTACTTTTAGTTAGGATGCAGAGATTGTAATCTGAGGCGGACAAATATATCTTTTACTCGTGTTGTGCTTACCGAATGTAAATGCAAGGGTGTAGTTTAGAGAAGTGTACACACACATACAGTCAAAGAATATCATTTCATTGTATTTACAAAGTTGAATTATTGCTGTCGTAATGATTCGTTGAAACGAAAAGAAGACAAAGGAAAGAAAAAATGTTGGTCTCTACCTATTCACCGATTTATGACTTCTACTGACGACAGACTCGGAATCAATCTTGAGTTGACCTACATCCCAGATTTGGTTAAAAGCCATTAGAGAGAGCGATATATGCGATATCGACTCAGCAGAACTGACGGTAGTGCCAAGTGTGGCGTGATTCAGTCACTTTTTCATGAACTGTTAACAGTTTGATGTAAATTAATATCAAATAACATATTTGGTGCCAACCAATATACTAAAACTTCTCTTTTGTCCGTACTTTTAATTTTGACTGAACGCACTAAATTACCTATTTACTCAGACCATGTTGATGTATGAACTTGCTTGACATATTTTATATTTTTTATAATTCATTTAAACAAATACTCACTAAAAACATCCTCATTCACGAAACATGTAACGGTATTTGACTCAATGAAATGATAACTAATGACAACGGAAGTCTTCATTTTTGATTTTGCAGTGAGGAAACTTAGCTATTTCGCTAATTAAAAAAATCTTCTTGTAAAGAATAACGTTCATAGCAAACAATATATAGCTGAATAATATGCCTAGCACATTTTTTAAATTAATGTTGATTTGCCACATACACATTTATAATGCAGTTTCATCGTATGACAATGCTTCACTTTGGGAATGAATTGACTCATCGCATTAAATTCAACAAGATTTTTTACACTTGAATCTATGTATCTGTGAATGCTAATGTGCAAATTGCAATTTGGTCATCAACACAAAACATGATGCTAGAAAAGGAAGTTACAGATATGCAGACAAACATAATAGTATGCCATGATGATACGATACGTATGATACGACTCGTATCGTGTGTAGATTAATTAGAATTTTCTTGAAAAAATAAATAAAACAAATTCTGTACACTTACCATTGGATCAAATCGATCACTCTGCTGAGTACTCTGGACAAGCAATCATGGTTATGTTTTTATGCAACTTGCGAAGAGGAACGCATACAAATGTGGCAAACAATCAAGAAGTTAAATTGTATTTTAATTTTTGATTCACAAACTGAAACAAAACTATTCAGACACTTTCACCAAGAAAATAATACTAAATCAAACGCGTCGCTTTTGTACACTGCGAACTTAACTATACTTAAATATTTTCAATGCCTTATGGAATCATCACTATGTTATTACCTCGATGCTATTCCTGGCTGATTTTTAATGTCGACATTGTCGTGCACGTCACAAGGTAGAACGCGTGTGGCCAAATGTGCTTGCAATGGTTGGAATTAAAGATGAAATCTAACTCGTTCACAATGCACGGCTTAGTTTTCAAAATGAGCAAAGACTATTCGATAATATGCTTAACTCAAACTTGAAAGAAAGAAAAGTTGCAAAATCGCCTTGAATAGAGTAACTTTCTACTTTCACATGTTCACATTTTCTATTTAGCACAAGTACAACATAAGACATTGCGTGACCATCCGCTTTTCGTCTCCACGTAAAATGAGACTATTTCTCGATGATTCATTCTGTGATTGTCGACTTTGATTTATTCAATGTAAAAATAAATTGTCCTCAAATTTGTGCACTCCATGATAAGTACGTGTGATGGAGGTTGTACATTTGAGTAGTATAAGTATATTGTATAGGCTTACGTTTTACTACGACGGGGCCGTGTGTACGTAGTACACGTATTTACATACATACCGTACCTATGTACATATGCACTCTATTTAGGCATTACCAAATATAAATTATATTCGTAGTAATATTTTGTACTTTCAGTAGTGTAAGTCTAGTATTTCCTATAATGTATATTGTCGTAAAACTAAGTTAGGAATTTTCTTGTGATATTCCATATTGTTTCGCATTCTCATTTCCCATTCGCTGTGTTTCATGTTACTCCATCCACTATATTAGGAGTACTAAGATATTGAAGTCGCCACTAATCCCTTGTGAGTTCCTTTTAGCATAGCTACAACGATTATGTATTATGTCCCGAAAATTTCCGACGATTGCGCTTACCCTTTTTGCTTGCGTCGTATAGTAAAATGAGAAACCGCAACCTACCACCATCAGTACCACCATGTGGGGGGCTCCGCTTTGCTTACTTGTTATATGCCTTGAATTATTTTTATTACATTGACGGTTATGTATGGTCATACAAATTTATGTGAACAAATGAGCAGAGCCGCAGAAATGTAGTGTACATGTGGAATAAATTTTTTACCAATACTTATACTTAGTACTCACGAGCAAGACTACTAGGAAACTATCAGGAGGGGTCCGGGTTTGGTTGATCAGGTAAATGGGGTTGACCAGATTCGTGACGCTGTGTCAGCACTCAGCTTCGTCCACTTTAGATGTTGAATTTGTCTGCAATAACTCCGAGGATGCTTACTTGTTATATGCCTTGAATTATTTTTATTACATTGACGGTTATGTATGGTCATACAAATTTATGTGAACAAATGAGCAGAGCCGCAGAAATGTAGTGCACATGTGGTATAAATTTTTTACCAATACTTATACTTAGTACTCACGAGCAAGACTGCTAGGAAACTATCAGGAGGGGTCGGGGTTGGTTGATGGCGTTGACCAGATTCGTGACGCTGTGTCAGCACTCAGCTTCGTCCACTTTAGATGTTGAATTTGTCTGCAATAACTCCGAGGGTCTGTTGAAAATGTAGAATTGCCTCTGCGCTAATTTTATTTACAGTTAACATCAAAATTAAATGGTTCACGATAGCGCTAACGCTTGCGACATCAAAAGCGACTAACCAAAAAAACTAGAACCGGGTAGAATTTTGCATAAAGGTATCTTCTAGAAGTGCTAAACGTGTGCATTTAAGTTTATAACAGACACAAAGACAAAGAGACGCTGGTCAAAACGTTTTCAATATTGTATCAAAAGCGTATTCAGCGTTTTCAAATGTATCAAATACAACTCAAAGCTACAGATGTGGCGTTACCCTGTCAGGCTGTCTTGCTTGTTAGTGCATAAAAGTTTTTTTAAAGTAAAAAAAAACAAGATTGTATGAAACGATTTACGAAACGAAATAAAAATAGCTTAATGAATTGGCAAGCTGAGTACTAGCTCGACTAAATCAAGGTAGTTTTACACCAGTGAGTTTTAAAATCAAATTACCGAGTTTTATTTCATTTTTGGTTACAAAAAGCAGGATATATTTTCGTACTTGGTACGAAAGTAATCGACGTAACTACATAATTTTCGCTTATGACAATGACGCAACTAAACTTCTATTCTCCTCCACCAAAACTAAAATGGCAGTACAGACAGAAAAGAGTAGGATTATACTATAGAAAACACGACGCTTGGATTATGAAGTTTAAAAAATAAAACGAAGGAATTTGTATGTATGTATTTAACGATGCAGATGTAGCAAATTGCTGTGCACCTATNCCCGTCAAGACAGCCAAATTCTCCGGGTGTGTTTTGTTGAGTCTAATAAAAACGAAGTAGATGAAGACGAGGTACATAATGATAATAATGATGTAGGTGTTTGAATCTTTTCAAGTATTTACAGACTAAAATTGTTGAAAGATGGTGATAGTATGACATCATGAAAAGAAGTATTGAGTATATCGACATTGAACATCGGTTTAACTGCTTGTTTTCGATGTGCAAGTATTTCTACTTTGAATATTCATGATGCTAGCCATTCTATTATTTTTGTGGTTTACAAGGATTTGTTGGGAAAGTATTCGTCGAAGACCGGTATAGCAAGGAGGAGCAAGAGGAGAATAAAATGTGTACTACATAATGATACAAATTCACAATAGGTTCACAAAATTGGGTAACTTACAAAAATTATTACAACTTATTATTTTACATACAAATCAACAAGCCCTCTTCATTTTCTGACATCTCTGTTTTTCTATTGACCTTGATAGCATACATATTGGCAATATGATATTGCCATTGCCAGCTGCAAGTTTATTTATTCGTGCCTAAATGATATGGTTTATATGGTCGGTTTGTGGTCCACGCATCTCGTTAAGTATCGCATGAGGCAATGAGGCACCACAACATTGTGCTAATGACATTATCCGTACATTTTACATAAGCGTTCGTACTCTCCACACTCACAATGATGGAATAAACTACTTTCTGGATCTTGATGATGACGCCCGTGGAACAAAATTATGAGAAGCTTATGATGACGACACTTGAGCTAATAGTTTCGACTTTCCTTGGGTGTATTGAAGTGAATTACACCACGTGCAATGGAGTATAGAAGCACAGCAATAAATGCGAACCCATCACGGATGATTTCGTGATGAGTGAGAATCACAAATAAGGAATGTATGGTGCTATGAATATGAATAATATGATATGAGCTGGACATAAATGTCTATTCAGATTTTTCCGTTGTTACGATAAAAATTTAATACCATTTTGGGAAATTATACTAAACGCAAAATTTAATACACGTTTAACATTAATTCACGCCGGTCAACGTCGTTTGCTAGTATACAAATAGGAAATCTGGAGAATGCATGAACCCTGAACAGCTCCAGTTGTTGATTACCATTGTGGCTTGGTATTTGTAATCTCCATCTTCATATTATAGACAGCTTATCATTGATGAGCCGGTTTGTAGGTATGAAAAACCTTTATTGGCAGCATTGGCACACCTGCCAGTTAGCCAGTTAGAAAAGTGTGCATTAGATCATTATCATTATTAACAACGTAAAAATTTAGACCAATATCATGAACCATTTCAACAACTAACAGCAAATGACTGCATGCTTGCATGCATGTATAAAAGTGTTCATGTCAGTGTATTTAGGTATAATTCCACTTTATAAGCAGAATTGGTCAATTAGTCACGTAGTTTAGTTTCATTCATTCAAAATGTATTACACGGTCTTTCCATATGGTTTAAATATTAAATTCAAATATGACCTCCACACCACACGGTTCAGCTAGGTCAATTTCCCTCTACTAGTGGCACATTACACTCTAATTATCTACATAGTCAACTCTAGAAGAATGGGTTAGCAACACCCCTACAAGGATCAAAAAAGTCATACGTTACAAGTCACCATCGCACATAATTGAAGTCTAGCATTGGAGGCGTGCCAGAGAGAACGCGCAGACCATTATTTCAAGACGGTATATATGGAAAATGAAAACACATGCACTGTTGTTAGTGGGAAACGCTCGTACATAACTCATTAAAAACTGGCTTTGTTGTAGTACGCAGTGGCTTTTACTATGATTTGAAATTTTCTCGCTAGCATGTATGTCCTTTACTACGGCTAAATTCCATGCACTCTTTCGTGCATGTGCATTTCTGTTGCTGTGTGCATGCACATGTACGTACATCACAAACTCTACTCAGCACCGTGTCGAGCGAGTGTCGAAGGAGAAAGGAAAGATGAGCTGCTTGCTAAAGTATTGCTTGTGGCTGATATACAGGTTTAGCTTTGGCCTACAAAAAAATGAAAATGAAATTAAACACACACACCTATAATATGTACTTACTTACATGCACGTATGAGCTGTGTGGATAAAATATATTGTGATGATAATATGTGAGAATTTCTTGTTGGCTGATGGGATAGGATATAGTATGCATTTTGGATTATATCAGAGTCCAAAAGGTAAAGTAAAACTCAACACTCGAACGTCTTTGATCATCTGATCCAATCCACATTCTGAGGCGAATGTGAAAGTCGGATATCCGTTAGCGGTTGGAAGTCTCCATGTGTAAAATTTTTGTCAACTGCATCAATCATTATCAAATATTTGCAGGATCCTGTTTTCTGTGAAAAGCACGGATGACAGAGTGGCAGGCGACATAGAATCATATGTGAGCTGCTGCATATATCATATGTAATCCGCATCCGGTTTGTTTTTACACACATCAAATATCATTTTTAGTGTTGACGCAGATATACATAAATAATGTCTACACACGATTTACCAACAAGGCGGAAAATGACCCAAGGGTCATGCAAGGGAAAGGGAATGGCTGTTTTGACGAGTGGCGGTGATTCACAAGGTTTGACCAAAACCGCCTGTTTGAAATGTTTTGTCTTTTTTAGTAATGAAATTGTTTGTTACAATGATCTGTATATTAATTTTTGATAGGTATGAATGCTGCTGTGCGAGCTGTTGTTAGGGTTGGAATTTATCTTGGATGCAAGGTATATTTTATTAGGGAAGGATATCAGGGAATGGTTGATGGAGGTGAATATATTCAGGAGGCTTCTTGGGGATCCGTATCCGGTATAATTCATAAGGTATGTGAATTGCGAAAGTGACAAGTGACTGATTTTTTGACTTGGATAATTCATATCTATGAATATCATGTATATTTCTAATTACTTTTCAGGGGGGCACCGTCATTGGATCAGCTAGGTGCAAGGATTTTAGGGAACACGAGGGTCGAATGAAAGCCGCAAAAAATTTGGTTGACAAAGGTATAACAAACTTGGTTGTTATCGGTGGAGACGGTTCCTTAACTGGAGCCACTTTATTTCGACAAGAGTGGCCTGTTCTATTGGATGGACTTCTTGCACAAAAAAAAATTACCGACGAGCAAAAATCAAAATACGCTCATTTGAATATTGTTGGAATGGTTGGCTCTATTGACAATGACTTTTGTGGAACGGATATGACAATCGGTACATATAGTTCATCTTGATTTTTAAGTTTAGTGGTCCCCTATACCTTTCAATTCATAATTATATCATATTAAACCATTTTTTTTGCTTTTTAGGTACGGACTCGGCCTTGCATAGGATTATTGACTGTATTGATGCGATTGTCTCAACAGCCTACAGTCACCAAAGGACCTTTATTTTGGAGGTGATGGGCCGACATTGTGGGTAAGTTTGTATACGAAATGAAGAAAACAGAAAGTATGCGTATATAATATGTGAATGACGTATAAAAGAAGTTGTAAAAACACCGGTCTAGTTAATTAAATTAAACCATTAAATCGCCAATAACAGTCGACATGAAATATTTTAAATGACAACGGTACCACACAGTGAGAGACGTGGTTTTAATTGGTTTGGTATAATACGGTGTTCCCAAGATATCTTGCCTTGGTTGGGGCTCTTACATCTGAAGCGGATTATGTTTTTGTACCAGAAGACCCTCCACCAACCGACTGGCAAAAGAGACTCTGCGATAAACTTGAGCAGGCAAGGGCAAGCTTAAATTTTAACAAGGACTGGTTTGTCAGTTTTTTTTTATTAAATGAGCATTTTGGGGAAGGTGAAACTCAAGTAACAATGCTTCGCGTGGCACATGCCAAAAATGCAATATTAATTACGACAGCTTTTACCAGTTTCTATCCTTGATTTAACTTTGCTTTTACTTTTTCACTGTGTACATAAAGATTAATTCTTAGAAAGCTGACTTTTCAAATGCATGGAAATGGTGTTTTCTACGTTCCGAATGATTGGGTTGATATTTGAAATTCAACACATTACTCATGTACATACATACCATGAATCATACCACTAACAAATCATTTTAGGTACTTGGCTTTAGTGGGAGCGCTTGCGAGCGAGGCGGATTTTGTATTCATCCCGGAATGGCCTCCAGAGAAAGAATGGCCTGCTAAGCTATGCCGCAAACTTGCTCAGGCAAATAGTTTTATACACTTTCGTAGAATTAACTAAAACGCTTTATACTTTGCCTTTCTGTTCTTAATTTAACAGTTACTTTCAGTTTGGCCGCTTCTTTAAATTTGTATTTTCTTGTGGACCTTTTGAAATATAAATTTTATATGACATGAAAAGCAAAACTTTCATGTAAGTTTAATGCTTAGCTTTAAATTTTAGGAGCGGGCTGCTGGTCAGCGTTTGAACATTATCATCGTAGCTGAGGGAGCCATTGACAGAGAAGGGAAACCAATCACTGCCGAACAAGTGAAACAAGTTGTAGTAGATAATCTTCAACAAGATACCAGGATCACTGTTCTGGGTCACGTACAACGGGGAGGTAGTCCATCAGCTTTCGACAGGATTTTGGTATTCCACACATCTTAACGTTACCTTTCAAAAACAGACGTAAAAAATAATCACTCGCATCAATTGGTATACTTTTAGTGTAATCTCTATAATGTGTCTTTAAATTCCCCAGGGTTGTCGCATGGGTGCTGAAGCAGTGATGGCGTTGATGGATGCCACACCCGACTCAGAAGCTTGTGTAGTTTCATTAGATGGAAATCAAGCTGTCAGAGTTCCCCTAATGGCGTGTGTCGAAAAGACACAAGCCGTCGCAAAAGCAATGGCAGAAAAACAGTGGGAATTAGCCGTTCAGCTACGAGGAAGGTAAAATGCCCCGGGATGTAGTTATTATAGTTAAAGAAAGAAAGATGGTTAAGGTAGATTCTTATGGTGATTACGTGTCTTCGAATTACAGGAGTTTCACAAGGAATTTGGAAACATTTAAAATGTTAACTAGGCTCAAGCCACCTAAATCAGCGTTTGATGCAGAAGGACATGGAGTGGTGAGTATCAATTTCACTTCGAGTTATATAAATTATTCGTTGACGCTGAGGCTGTGTTTTAAATGTTTTGGAGAAGTTACGTACGTAAAGCGACTTTTTAATCGGCCGTTTTGTTGTTTTGTTTTGTTTGTTTATATATTGTAATTATGGTTGCTCTGAAGCCTTCAACTTCCAATATTTTTCACTCCATCCTCTCTAATCTTATCCCATGAACGTTTTGGAAAGCTTGCCGAACATTTAATCATTACCATTAAAAATAACGTCACATTTTTCATTTTTTTTCTTCTAAAAAACCATTAATACTCAAGTTCTAATTACGTATACCGGTGTTGTTTTTAATGTAATCTCCAATTCAATATTCTTTGAATCTGGCAATGTCATCAGAAAGGACAACTTATTAAGGTACAACTAAATGATTAAACTCTATCAGCAGACTTGCAAACACGCTTATTGTGTCCTATCTGTCTCGTAATCCAACCGTGATTGTCATTGTTAATAAGCTTTTGCCGTTTGCTTATTCATTATAATGCAGCAGGATACATTGTGGGGATCCTCGGTAGGTTTACGTTTTTCCAGTCTAAAGGAAAATTAGTTTAAACAATAACAGTAATGTAGTGAAATTACTTTTGCATTAAACTAAACGACACCAATTCTAGGATAGGATAACGTGTACTTTGCACAGAAATGCTTCTTTGTTGTATATTTACCACTGTAGTAATGCAATAGTGTATTTGGAGTAAACGTAATCACGCTATTCACGTTTAGCATCCAAATATTAATGTTAAACCTTTTTGTAATAAATGAAGCAATACAAAGTCTCATATTAAAACAGGGAGGATTTACCCTAGGTGTCGTTCATGTTGGAGCCCCAGCATGTGGAATGAATGCAGCAGTTCGATCTTTTGTCAGAAATTGTATTTATCGAGGAGACACAGTTATGGGTATTCACGACGGAGTTCAAGGTATTATAGCCGGTCAAATCGAAGAAATTAAATGGTCCGATGTCACAGGATGGATTTCACAGGGAGGGGCTTTCCTTGGAACTAACAGAACGGTTCCAACGCCTGACACTATGCCTCTTATTTCAGAGCAGCTACGAAAATTCAAATCGAAGAAATTAAATGGTCCGATGTCACAGGATGGATTTCACAGGGAGGGGCTTTCCTTGGAACTAACAGAACGGTTCCTACGCCTGACACTATGCCTCTTATTTCAGAGCAGCTACGAAAATTTAATATTCAAGCGCTGCTAGTGATCGGAGGGTTTGAAGCCTTCCAAACAGTGTTGATGCTAGCAGAAAACCGTGACAAATTCAAATCTCTGTGCATACCCATGGTGTGCGCTCCAGCTACAATCAGTATGCAACTTGATTTATACAAATGCTATATAAATGACATTTTTTTATGCTCATTGTGTTTGTACTGTGATTGGGGCGTTTTCGTAAAATCTATCAGGTAACAACGTTCCGGGAACGGATTTCTCCTTGGGTTGTGACACGGCTTTGAACGAAATCACAGAAATATGCGATCGAATCCGACATGCTTGTACTGTGATTGGGGCGTTTTCGTAAAATCTATCAGGTAACAACGTTCCGGGAACGGATTTCTCCTTGGGTTGTGACACGGCTTTGAACGAAATCACAGAAATCTGCGATCGAATCCGACAATCAGCTCAAGGTACAAAGCGGAGGGTTTTCATTGTTGAGACAATGGGCGGATATTGTGGATATCTTGCAACACTAGCTGGGCTTGCCGGTGGAGCGGATGCAGCATATATTTATGAGGAACCGGCTAAAATTGACGATTTAGTTACTGATGTAAAACACATGGCTTCTAAAATGGCCACCGGAGGTATTTCTCGTGGACTAATACTCCGGTAAATACTTGATTATCTTTTTTTATTGAAACACTTAATTTGGCAGAGATTTGTGCAATATTCACATAGATTACCGATTTATCAATGATTGTTTTTGTTTCTTGTTTACAGAAACGAGAAGGCAAATGATCACTACAACACTGATTTCATTTCGAATTTATACTCTGAGGAAGGAAAAGAATACTTTACGACTCGGGTAAATGTCCTCATGACCGTAGGAATTGATGAGAACTTGGAAGCAATAGTCTGAAGTACAAGAATTTGTCTTCGTCGTAAAATTAATACTAAGCTTGCCATATAACTTCGAAAAATATGTATATACATACACACATTTTGAAATAAAGTTGACAAGGTACAAGTGGCATTGCTGTTGTACTGCTATTGAAAATTAAGCTGTCTTTCTAGATCATGGCCAAGAAACTATATACTTAGACTGCACGCGTAGTATGATTGTATCGAAAACTAATTTAAGATTGTGAAGGTACCTATATATTACGGTACTTACATCAAACTATCAAACATGTATTCATTCGTTTTAAGTAGTCCTGCATAACAGTAAAAAACCGTAAACCAACGAAACAGTCTCGAATTGTGTAAATTGATCAATTCATAGTGTAGTAATTAAACTGTGAGTAAAACTTTGCAGTAGCGGCTAATAAACAAGCGTATACTGTATCGAAACGCATATTTAATCAAATCAATGAATAAAATAATACTTATGTTTTGAATTCGATTGTGACCAAACGTTGATATTAATCATGCGTGCGAGAATCTCCGTGTACATTTTTATTGATTTTTTTTATAAAAATTACGGTACAAAACATTCACAAATATACTTGATTTTATTGTCTCAACTGGTTCCCACTATTCTGGTTCACACTGGTTGAATTTGTCAAATTCTCTTGAGTTCCCTTTACTGAACCGGGACAGTGATTGATAGACTTTCATAAAGATTAACAGCATCATAAATTCATTCATAAGCAATGATAAAAATTGAATGTTTAGCAAAAACAGTAGACATAGAAGCATTGCAAGGCCCATAGCCAGTATATCTTTTCGAAGACTGCTATAGTTCCGAATTCCTACTTTGATTTTCTCTCGAGAATCTGTGCTATTTCTATCCAATTTACCATAGATGGAGGCAAGAAACGGTTAGGCAAATATCAGCTAAAGTCTTAACAAAAATGTTGAAAGTCTCTGCAAATTTTCTCAGATAATTTACAAATCCCGCCGAAAAGCAGACATCAGACAAATAATATTTCTACTGTTACTATTTATATGAAAGTAGAGCGCCTTCATAAGTAATACCCAGGTCATCTCATCGGAAAGCTTATTATTTTTGAGGTTGATGTCACCTAATGTTTGAAAATACTTAAATAACATTTAAACATTTGGTTTTGAAAGATAATTTAGATAAATGTGAGCGAGTAGATTAAAACTTTTTAGCAATGTTCCATTAATTAAAATGAGACTATATATTGGATTGTTTGTTAATTTGTTACTACACATATAGGTATGTACGTAAGGAGTTCGTTAGGTGATCAAATTGCCCCAATCATTGTAAAATAGTAAAATAAATGATATAAATAAATAATAATATATATAAATAATAGATATAAATGATCTTAAATATAACTGCTCTATAGGACAGACATTAAAACATCCCACTAGAATCATTAATTTGCTTGTCAGTTGTAATTTTATTATTAACTATGAGCACGCGGTCGTACTGTCAAGTGTCAAGTCAAGTAGCGAATCACCTGAGAAATCGTTTTAAGTGGTGGAGGTGGATTAATATGGTAGAGCTGTGTTGAGCTGGTAAGTTAAGTAAACACTTCATATTGAAAGATGAAAGATATTTCATCATCGGACTAATGGTTTTAGCGTGTTTGTCTGTCTGTCTGTCTACCTTCACTCTACAGGCCAGACGTTTCAGTTTCTCTGGGATACAATTTCAGCAAATTTGGACAACCCCCAAGGGGTCATTTGGAGGGTCAAAATTTAAACTATCGAATAGTATACTAGGTCAAATGACAAGACAAAATATCGAGTCTTTAACACCAACAGTTTGCACCAATACAATGCTTTTCATCTGGGTCTCTACAGCTGCAATTATAGCAGGTTCTAACTGTAAGTTCTGCTCTACTTACTTTCAACTCTGTAAAACGTTGTCGCCATACTCTATTATCATCAACTTATCATTGTGTATTTACTGTGAACTAAAGTGTCATGTTTGATTGATGAGTGCGGTTTAGTCCTACAATTCGTATTTTGTGGGAAAACACTCACTTAAAATCATCCTTTAAGTTATCATTTTATTTTACAAAAATGTGAACAATATTTGTATAAATATAAATGCATGTGCATATAACCGTTTTAAAATTAAGCCTTTTGTCACTTGTTTTCATGTGTGTTAAGTACGCACACATTACATGATATAACTTCTGTTACAAACAGTTGGATGCTCTGCAAAGAAAGAACTCTATCAGTGGCTCAAGCAAGCATTAAATGTGTCATTTTTCTGAATATCCTGGATTTAAAAAACAATCAAATGTGACAATTTACCTTCTAAGCTGTTATACTAATTATCAAGCTCTCTTTGGATTGACAGTTTGCATCGCCAGTGACCGGAATTTGTTTGAACGTCAAGTGTTATTTATTTATTGTGATTGTGAGACCATTCAGTTGGGAAAATGAATGTGCTGTCAGTTTCACTTATATAGTTTTTAGCACAGACTCTGCCCTAACATGTTGACTTTCTCCTTGAAAATATTATTTAGCAAACGAATGTTCAGTCTGTAAGCTCTCTCTCTCTCTTTAGACAGAATGTTCTCTCTA